>VMDO01022489.1:0-33500 GCA_007922755.1 Pedetes capensis | reverse complement strand
TTTCCTATAATTTTTCAGATAATAAACAATTACTTATATAAAATAGTAAGTTAGACTTTTTTCTTATCATTGCTTATTGAACTCCAGGTATTCTTGCTGGAACTCATACTTTAGTAATTTTCTCTAGGAAAATCTGGGTAGTTTAAATGTAATTGTCATATTGCTCTCAATTTAAATGGTAATAATAATATAAAAAGTCACCAATTTCCTTTGTATTGTTACTTTATATACATCTAATCTGGGAGAAGGATGTGGCAACCTACTCCCAAAGCAATCTCAAAACAATCAGCAAATGAAAACCCTGTGAGGGTCTCTCTCAGTTGTATCTGACTCAATGGCACCCAACAACAACATACATCTAATCAAACAATTCAAACTATTTTATCATGTTGTTAGGTGCTCTGGAGTCAGTGTCTGACTGATAGTGACCCTACATACAACAGGAGAAACACTATTGTCAAGCTTCTCTGCTATTCATAGGGTTTTCAATGGCTGATTGTTTTTTGGGAGTGAGTTGCCAGGTCCTTCTCTCAAGCCTATGGCACCTGGTCTTCCCAGGCAATCTCCCATCCATGTGCTAACCAGGCCCTATCCTGCTTAGCTTCCAAGATCTGAGAGGATTGGATGCCACAGGGCTACAGCTGCAGGCATTATATCATATCATACTTAAAATATTATTTAATACAGTTTTTTATAACTCATATTTGATAAAACCAATCATATAATTTTGTCTAGACTGTTGATGTGAATACAAAGTAGACTTAGAAGAAGACATCTCCTTGCAGTATTCTTTTGGAAAACTATGCTTGATTGCACACATGAAGACTCTGGCCAGCTTTGCTCAATCATACAATAATTTGCTTGAATATAGCTAAGTATTTTCTTCGGTTGCTAATCAAGATGAAATATACTTTTAAATAGGAAAGACATATGATGTTCAACATCTACAGAGTTTTCTTGCTTTTTAGTCTGAGCATTCTGCCCAAAAGGGGTGAGAGTTATGACTGGCGTCATTGTGCTAATAATGATTACTTAAGGCTTTTTCCTCTTTTCCTCTTGGAAAGCAGCTATGCTGACCACTCTACTCCCCACACACATTGGCACAATCCTTGCCTCTCAATAAAATGTTCCAGAACTATTCTGAGAGCATCTTCAAGTTCATCTGCTAGTATGTGGTTAATTCTTTAACTCCTACCCTTTGAAAATCTGAATTAACACTTGTGTGCTTTTCCTTCTCTTTATGATTTTAAAATGATTATTATCATCAGTTTTCTGGTAATGTCTATAATTTTAGTGTTATAAGAAAAGTCTGATAGATATATAAACCTGAATTAATTTAAATAAATTATTTTCCCTCTGGCTCCTCATGTAAGCTGAATTTTAGTTTCCTTTTAATAATGTTACATCTACTATGTAGAATCTAAAGAATATTTTTCATGAAGAGAGAAAAGCAAAAGAAAATATTGAGAAACTTACATTGTCATTTTTATCAAGATTTGATTTTTAACAATATCCCCATAAAGCAGACCTGAAGCATGAGAATTAATCAAATTAGTTAAGATAATATAAAAGTTATAATAGCATAGAATAGACTCCAATGCAGATCTTGTTGCACTTAATACCATTTGGGTAATTAAATAATGATTGGTTGTAGAAAATGACGAATAAACATCATATTTAGATAACCCACACAAATTTTTTACACCCATTTATATTGTATTTGTGTAAGAGATAGAATTACTTCTATTTCTTTTCTTTTTAGTGTAGTAGAAAAAGCTTTGCTTTCCTTTTATAAAATCACACTTTGGCCATTATCAATGACTTTGCAAGCATCAGCTCTTTCTAGGCTTTAATTTGGTATAATTCATTAGTCTTCCTGACACATCTTACAGATTTGTGCTAGTCTTTGAAATTGTCCTTGGTTAACCTTCTCTTCCAACTCTTTTGACTTATTCTTCCAAGACCTGATCTCTGTAGTAATATGGGGCATTCACTCTCCTTGGTGACTTGAGTGTCTTCTTGTCTTCTTTGTTAGAATAATTTCTGAAAATAAAACCAGATCTTATTGTGAGTCACCTAGTCTTCTTTAATCATATTGCCCTTTATATATTTTAAGAATGAAATTGAAATAAGAATAAAAACATGTATTTTTAATGGGAAAATTTCTCTTGGTCACTTTATTACATTTGAAAAAGAAAAGAAAGAATAAAAATAAAAATGAATCATAAAAAGAAAAAATTAAATATCTTAAATATAATTAACAAATATGGATACACTGGGAATATCTTATTAAATTGTGTTTATACTATATAAACATGCTTACATTTTGTTTTTTCATGTCATTAAATGGCATAGTATTAAATGTGTAATGTTTCCCAAAGTGGTGAAAGCTTAACATGTATTACCTGCACTCTTTTTTTTGTAATAGGTATACTAGTCTTAAGTTGCACTAGTGTGAAATTGTGATATAAGATTTAGCAAGTACAAATAAAGAACAGATCATCTACTTTTATTGAAACTGGAAAAGAAGTTGCGAGGCCCAAATACTGTTGTTGTTGTGGTGGTGGTGGTGGTGGTGGTGGTGGTGATGGTGGTGGTTATTGCATGGATAATGCTTTCCATGTCTAGTGATGAGTTTTGTGGAGCTGAGAGGTCATATTCACTGTATCAGTAGTGTAATCACTAGGTGGTTGTTGTTCGGTGCCCTTGAGTCATGTGTAGAGTGATAGAATAATCCAGACACCATGTTCTGACTTTGGAACGTGGTGATGTGCACTAAAATTGGAATCAATGAGTTGATTGATTGGTGGCCTTCTTCTCATCCGCTATTTCCTCTCACAACTAGTAAGCATCTAATTCCCTATATTCAATTCCTTCCTGCTTAATAACTTAGTTTCTATTTTTCTACTCTAACTGCTCATATTCCATGAGTTTTAAAACTCATCGGCTATTAGTTTTTATTCCTAGAAACTCTATTTTGTTCTTTTTAAATTCCCCCCTTTTAATACAGTCTATTCTCTTCAACAAATTTTTTATTTTTTTAAGTTTTTGTTACAGACACATGATAATTATACATTTTTATTGGATAGGATATGATATTTCAATACATGTATAAAATGTGCAATGATTAAATTTGAGTAATAGGCATATATATCACCTCAGTTGTCATTTCTTTGTTATGAAAACATTCAAAATCATCTCTTTTAGCTATTTGGAATTATACAATATACCATTATTAACTCTAGTCACTTTACTTTGCATTAGAACACGAGAACTTATTCCAACTATATGTAACTTTGTACCTATTGTCCACACTTTCTCCAACCCTCTTTTCCCTTACTTTTCCCAACTTGTAGTAGTTATTGCTTTTCTACTTTCTATGAGATCAATAGATAGATTTTACAAATGTGTGAAATCATCTATATTTGTCTTTCTGACCCTACCTTATTTCATTTAACAAAATATCCTCCAGACCCATCCATTTGCCATATTGTGGCAAATGACAGGATTTTGTCCTTTTTTTCTTTTTCTTTTTTTGGTGGCAGAAAGGTATTCTGTTGTATAAATATACCACATGTTCTTTATCCATTCGTCCATTGATAGACTCTTAGGTTGAGTCTCTATCTTGACTTTGTGGATGGTGCTACTGGAAACATGAAAATGTAGATATCTTAATACTGATTCAATTTCCCTTGGGTGCATACACTGTAGTGGGATTGTTGGATCCTATGGTAATCCACCATTTTGAAAATTCTCTATATAGTTTTCCATAATGTCTGTACTAATGTACATTTCCACCAACTGGGTACATGGGATAGGAATTCTTTTTATGTTAACATATTTAATCATTATGAAAACTTACTATCATCTAAAATGGTCGCATTATTTTATAGGTAGTATGTCTATTTCTTCTTCTCTTTCTGGTTTTACTTCTATTGTGTGTTGAGGCTGGAAGAAGGACAGGGAGAAATTAAATGCCACTTAACTACCTACTACCACTGCTAAAGCCCCTCAGTAATGGCATGCCCTTGTGACCAAATGTGGGCTGCCTTCTGATGTCATGACTGAGATCTGCACAACCCCATGGGTGTCTTCTCACTGTGTATTTCCCCAAACATGGAGCTACTCTACTGTAGTGTCTTCCAGTTGGATTTCCCTTTGATATTGAAGGCTGACTTGCCAGAGGCCTCATCTTAATATGCTGGTTCTGGCAACATGATTTATAGCTCTTGATTCATGGGAAATGAAAACATCTTTTTTTTTTTTGTCAAGTAGTAATAGCGCAGATAACTCCATTTCTATCTTGCAGCCTCACTCCAAATCTCTTATATATCTGGTCCAAATGGACATGTGGAATAAATCAGTAAAACTGAGGTAAGCAAATATTGACAATATATAAAATAAAATTACAGTGTACCCATTTTGCAAGCACAATAACTTTCCTAGAATTCTGCTCACCTGGCTTCAAGATGAGGGCCAGAGCAAAGCACATTTTTCTTCCCTCCAAAGAGGAAATGAAGACAGAACTCTCCACTTGGTCACTTGAGGGCGGTTCTGCTGATATTCTCTCTCCTGTCCATTCTGCTTCTATAAGCGCCATGGTTTTCAGGTATGGAGGGGTGGAGAAGTGTGAAGTGGGATGTTTTTCACCTATTCATCATAAATGCTTTGGTGTTATTTAGAATCTTTGTTCCTGGATGACTTTGTAGCATCTGCTTTGCATCCTGATTGATGGTTCTGAGGATACGTGAAAAGACCTGTCAGTGCCTCAGCCTCCTACCTCTGATTATTGTTCTAATGTCTGAAAATCTTGAGTCTAAATGCAGTGCTGTTTCTGAACTCCAATTCTCAGGTAGGGAGGACATTGTACACTTTATACTTATGTCAATTGGCTTTATCTTGACAAACTTGGGGAAATTTTCTCATGGAAATCCTATGGGACTATTCACTCAGAGTAGGTTTACACTTGTTTGCAAGTTGTGTCTCCTAATCCTAACTTTTATATTAATTTCTACTGTAGTTTGGATATTGAATGTCCCTCCAAGGCCCATGTATTGAACACTTGGTCCCCAGATTGGTGGTAGAAGATTTATGAAATGTGGACCATTGGGATTGTGCCCTTCAAGGGGATATTGGGACCTTGGTCCTTTCCTCTTTTTGCTTCCTAGCTGCCATGAGGTGAATGAAGCCCCTCTTCTACACACTCCTGTCATGAAGCACTGTGCTTCCACAGGCCCAAAGCCGTAGAGCCACTGGATCATAGACTTGAACTCTGAAACCATGAGCCAAAGTAAACCCTTCTTCTATTTAAGATGTTATCTCAAGTAACTTGTCATAGTAGCAGAAAGCTGACTAACATAATTTCTCAACTTGGAATCTTGTCTCCCACTGAAAGCACAAATTTAGATTCTCCACTCAACTGAAGCTTAAGACAGTGATCTCCTGCAGGGAGAAATTTATTACAACTATATTTGTTTCCAGTGAGAGTTTAGACTGTCAAACACATTTCCTGGTATAACTTCTATATCGATATTGAGGTGTGTTTTCCCCCCTCAGTTGTCATTTTACTGCCAGTGTAGCACTCCACAATCCTTTGAGATGAATGTAGATTCTTAGGTTTCCATTTTAATTCTCCACCCCAAATATTCAGAAATATTTATTAACTGATTGTTCTGTGCTACCCACAGTTCTTCCTATGGTTGCAGAGTTCCAATCTTCTCATGTTAGGCAATAAAATATCAGCCATTGAATCTACGTTCTCAACACTGCATTCCAGGCCAATCTGGTATTCCTTAACCTTTTCAGAGTATTGGCTCAAATAGTCAAAAATATTAACTTTGTTCCTGAAATGCCATAGATTTCTTTTCCTGTCTTTTGAACTCATCTGTGTATTTAATATTTATAGTGGATTTCAGATGAATTATCTGTCACTTTTAAGATCCTGAAACCATTTTTCTTTGCAACATCAATGATGCATTTAGCAAAAGTTAATATAACAGAGAGGGCCTACAGCCGTACTACTGTGGTGTCTGATCTCATCAGATCTTGGAATCTAAGCAGGGTAGGGCCTGGTTAGTATTGGATGGGAGACCACCTGGGAACACTAGGTGCTGTAGGCTTGGGAGAAGGACCCGGCAACCCACTCCCAAAAAACAATCAGCCATTGAAAACCCTATGAATAGCAGAGAAGCACTGACAATACTCTTTCATCTGTTGTACATAGGGTGTCTATGAGTCAGACACCAACCCGAGAGGAGCACCTAACAACAACAACATAACAAATTTTAATTAATTCACATTTTATAATTCAAATGTGAACTTTATCTAGAGATCTAAATTTGTATGACATTGCCCTTCTTCTATACTTAAGTTTCTAATTGGACAATAAATATTATAAAGAAGATTATAAGAATATATTTAATTAGATGAAGAAGGCAACTGCTTTAGAACCATTTAGAAGGATCCATTTACATAAAAATAGTGGTGTGATAGTGCTAATTATTCTTATTTCTTCATTAGAATCTACCTAAAGGAATTAGGAATTAAGGGAATATTTTATCTAAATCTTGATATTTTACTTAATAACATTTTAGATCTTTGAGAAATTGTCTAACTCAAACTTTTCCATGATTCACTCTAGACTTTTCTCCAATTAGTGTGGATTCATAGATGATTATTAAGATAAAATTAAAAAGCAGAATCCATAGTAATCTATTGAGGGAACAAGACTGGAAAGATTTGGCCTGTTCTGAATTATGTTATAAAAGAGATATTTTGAATCACCAACCACATTCTCCTTGAGATACCCTTCTTTCTCTTGACTGTCTATATATTTCCTCTCCTTTCACCCCCTTATCTTCCTAAGTTCAGTTGGGAACACTTCAAAAAGCCATTAAGTAACTTTTTAAACTTGGATATTATATAATATTGATTGAGTTAAATAAGACTTATGCAGACATTTCTATAGGAGTCCAGATCCCTGACCCCAGCATTAATTTGAAGTTCCTTATCATTGAAAGAGCCAGAGTATTGATATGGAAATAGGAATGCCAAGTTCTGATGTGCTTCTGCTTCCAGCAGTCATTCTTTAAAACGACTGACCAGGGCTGCAGTTCTGCTTTGCAAGCAAAGATAAAGTTTGCCCAAGGTCAGCTTCAGAATACGGCCTCACTTGCACCTTGCAGCCATAGCTTACTGGCTCATTGATAAAGTGAGATGTATTGTTTGTAAAATAAAAACTATGACAATTTCTACCCCTTCCCACAAGAAATGTATATGATTAGTATAGTTCACTTTATCATTTGCTGTGAAAATTTCCATTTTGATAGTTAGAAATAGCATTGCAATACTTCATTCTGCGGATGAAAAAGTAAGTTTTGTGAAATTAAGTAATTCGTTAGTTTATGGTAATACAGTTCATGTAACTGAAATCACTATAGTCCTGCCTAATTATGGTGGCTCAACACATATATTCAGAGATTCATTCCATTCAGGATATGAAAACACACAGGCAGTTCTCTCCCAAACTGGTTATATTCTAGCTATAATGAATTTACCTAAAACAACTAATGATACACACTTGTCTATGTTATGATATTTAGGGATGAGGATGACTATTAAAGGTTTCAGCAAAATAGGGGTTTGAGATGCTCACATTGACAGGTGAGTGATGGAAAGGAAATATGCCTGGAAATTACAAAATTGGAATACTCAAGTATTAAACAATCCATCAGCTATTGTGTTACAGTTAAGAGAAAGATTTAAATATTGTTTCAAATTTCAAATATTCAGACTTATGTTATTGGATGTAGAAAATATTCTCAGTTCATCACTTCATATCTATTTACAGTCACTTGACTGTCTTTGTTTTAGCTGAAATCCACACATTTTCTGATTATTAATATAAATATTACTGTTATCAAACATGCCTGCAGCTGTACCACTATGGCGTTCTATCCCATCAGATCTCAAAAGCTAGACAGGGTCTGGCATGGTTAGTCCTTGAATGGGAGAAAGCTTGAGAATACCAGGTGCTGCAGGCTAGGGAGACAGACCTGGCAGTGACTCCCAAAACAATCAGCCATTGAAAACCCTATCAATAGCAGAGAAGCACCCACGATAGTCCCAGGCATGACACAGTATCTGGGAGTGTTTCTTTCTGTTGTACTTAGGACCACTATGAGTCAGACCTGACTCAAGGACACCTAACAACAACATTGTCAGACATACTACACGTAAGAAGAAATGTTTTCTAAAATCTTGGACACCCTTGCCCCCTCCTAAAATTAGACAAGAACTTCTGGTTAAAAATTTAAGATTGAAATATATATTTAGTTGTTAACCTAATATAAGAAAAAGAAAGTAAAGGTCAAACACATCTAAAACAGAAACCAATTTCTGGTAAATTCAGTGGTGAAGGAATTTAGTTCAGAGCAATTCCTCTCAAAGTATTCATGTGATAGGACCAGTTTTGTTTTGTTCCTTTATTTTTTACTTTCCAATCTTTTGCTGATCAATACTTTTGTACAGTATAATAAAAATAAAATAGTAGAAAAATAAAAGGACATAAAAATTCAGGACCAGCATTTTTATTATTACACCCAATAGACATAAAATTACTCTGCCAAGTTGCTATAAAAACTTCTCAATGGTTACTCTAAATTTTCACCTTTATCCTATGGTAGACAGATAACTCATGGTTTGTGAACCCAATGGCCTCATTTGAGAATCACTGGTTTAGAGCACCTGTGGAGAAGGAGTAAAATTTTCATGATACTTGCAGAGACCTCCTCGTGCCTGTGATGCAGGATTGCTGGGTAGGATAGCAGGAATGTGGCTCAGGCCTCAGAACTGGGTATCACTACAGATGCCAGGCATCCTTCCCCCTCACCCTCATTTCAAACTTCTCTCTCCACCTACTAATTTGCATGACTGTGACTTGATACATCAAGAAAAATTGAATTATAATCACTATACATTGTTTAAAAACAGAAGGCAAGGAGACTGCTCACAGACATTAATAAGGGTTCCTTCCAAAATTACTGCACATGTCCTATATATTATAAACACACAGCAGCCAGGCATAAGACAAACTCCAACATGTGGAATAACTCAAGTTCTAAATAGTTGAGATTTTATAGTTTTGGGGATAAGTACTTTGTTTTGTTTATTAACAGTTATCTATTTTCTCATGAAAAATAAATATTCTGATAAAGGTTTTTTTTAAAAGTGGTGAATAAAGACTAAGAAGAGAGATTTAGTTCATCTTTAAAATACTACTTACAGTAGTCCCATAAGTTCAAAGACAGCTAGTTTTTTTGATCTATGAATACATAAATTAAAAATAGGTAGAAGATATCAATGGAAAAAATAAAAATGGAGCCAGAATGGTGCAGGACATTTAAAATGGAGTAGGAGATCATGGTCAATTAGAGTCAGAAAAGCAGGCAGTTGGACCTTTGGACTGGTCCAAACTATAATTTACTAGCTTCTTCTAAATTATCTCTGGATTGAAACAGAATCCAATCTTCTTATTGCAAAACAGCCTGATTTATATTAGTACCCATCACAAGTTTTGACGAGCCAATGTGCCTACCATAAGCCTTGTGACTTCTAAGCTTTTAACATAGATACCATTTTGTAAAACCTTGGAGAACATTCTCAAGACTGCTTAAATGTCTGATTTCCCCTAATTGTCCCCACATAAACATAACTTTCTTTGTTCTTGACAAAGTTAATATTGCTGTAAGTTGACAAAGAAAATTCCATCTCTTTTAAATCTAATATTCAACACAACAACATTCTTGGTTCTAACAAGAGAAAGTTATGGACTGTATCTCTTAAACTGAATTAACAAAAAAGACTTCTTTGCTTATGTATTTACAGGGAAAAGACAAGGAAGGGCCTGGTTTTTGGCATGGATTAATCAGGGGATGGGACTCAGTTGGTAGAGTGCTGTTCTGTACTCTATGAGGCCTTGGGTTTGATCCCAAGCACTGTAGAAATGGGAAAAGGACCTGTCAACCCACTTCAACTACAATCCCCAAATAATCTGCCACTGAAAACCCTATGAATAGCAAAGAAGCACTGACCTAGTCCTGGGCATGGTAAAGTGTTAGGGAGTGGTTTTTTCTGTTGTACATAGGGTCACCATGAGGTGGATCTGACTCAATGGCATCTAACAACGACAAACAATCAGGGGATAGAAAACATGATATCTGTGAGGAGACTCTGCCTCTCATAACAGTCAGGCTCTTGCTCCATGGTGACATACATATCCAGATTTTACATCCTTCAGGTTACAGTCAGGAGGATAGCTCACCAATCATCCATTCAAACACTTGGGCCATAGTCTCAATTCTCTTTGGCTCTGATTGAGTTGTATGGCTATCAGTTAACTAATGCTCTGCAGGTGTCATGTTGCTTATAGCCAAAATGAAGATACGTTTCTGCCCATGGAGGCAACTTCAGGAGTTGGCTTGGGTCTTTCATGAAAAATAAATATAAAATTCTACTTTAGTGGAAGTTTTTCTTTAGATTCTTTAAGTATTTAAATATTTCCTTCCACTACACTTTTGCTTGTGTGATATCAGATAAGAAGTGAGTGTATTTCTTATCCCTTCTCCTCAGTATATATGGAACATTCACCAATTAAGGAATGTACAGTGTAGGTTGATATTTTACAACAAAAATATACTATGACTACTTTATCTCAGGGCTGGGATTTAGCTCAGTTGGTAGAGTGCTGTGCTGCAGTCTCTGAGGTCCCAAGTTTAATTCCCAGCACTGCAAAAATGGGAGAAGGACCTGGCAATCCACTTCCAAGGCAATCCCGAAACAGTCAGCCATTGAAAACCCTATGAGGGTCGCTATGAGTCGGATACCAACTCGACGGCACCTTAACAACAACAACTTTATCTTAAAATTCTACTTGAAAAACCATTCTTTGCAAGAAAATTAATGAAATTTATAAGGATATGTTCTTAGATATATATAAATATAAACAGAAATCAAAACAAATTGATCCATGATTTTAGTTGTCATATATAAGGAAATATTTACTATTTTGAGAATGTTATAAATTTCATTATTGCATAGATTTTGCAATAGGGAACATCTTAAATTAGATGTATAAAAACATTCTAAATTTTCAAATGAATACTTTTTTGTGTTACATATAATGTTTCACATGAGATTTTATTTAGAAGAATTTATTTGGAACAAAATCCTTCAATATTAAAAGCCAATGGTGCAGAAGAAGGTAATGACAAATTGGTAAAAGATGGGTAAAATAAAAATGAATAGGCAGAAATAAAAAATAGTATCATTCAGTGTTATTTTTTCACAAATATAGTGTGCAAGTAAACATAAGATTTCAATTTTGAAGTGTATTTTAAATAGATTACAGAGAACTAATAATGTTTTTAAGAGGAAATTCTAATTTCAAGTTTGACTTTTCAGAATTTGAAATAATTCAGTGGCAATATCCATTAGGCAAAAAGCAATATAATTCTGTGCTTTAAGGGCAAAGTCCTTGACTCAAGTATAGGAGCCACTGTACAGGGGTGCTGTTTCTGGTAAAAGAAAAGATTACCAGGGGAAGAAATATAGATAAAGATAGATCTTTGAGAAGCATCAGTGGTGCAAAAGGAACAAATAAGCATTTAATCAGGGTAAGTGGGAGGACAGCCATCCAAAACAATCTGTTGTACATTTAAAAAAATAACTAGAGGAGTCTAAGGGTTCACACACACACACACACACACACACACAAATGATAAATATTTCAGGAGATGGGAATTCTAATTCCTCTGACATATTCATTACACATTGTATGTTATTGCACTTAGGTGCTGTGGAGTCAGGTCCAACCCATAGTGACCTTATGTACAACAGAAGGAAACACTCCCTGATTCTGAGCTATGCCTAGCATTATGTCAGTGCTTCTCTGCTATTCATAGGGTTTTCAATGGCTGATTGTTTAGGGAGTGGGCTACCAGGTCCTCTCCCTAATACATTGTACACCTGTATTAAATTATCACCCTGTGCCCCATAAATATATACAAATATTACATATCAACTAATTTTTAAAAGGAATTCAGAGCAAGCCAATAATTTAGGTAAAATTCAAACAGAAAGAGCATTATCCATGTAAACATCTGAGATTTACAAGAAGAAAACATTTTGAAAGACACCGCCATATCAAAGCCATTATCTCTGAGCCCTTTCCCCTTATCATTCCTCTTTTGTCCTGCTAACTAGGTCCTAAAATTCAGTCTTTTCTTCCTATAAATTAAGTAAGAAAAAAAGAGGTCTAGGTAGCTTTACTCTGACTGCAGTTTGGAGTAGGCCAAATTCTAAGAACAGTCTGCAAATATCTTCACCTTTGTGTATTTTCCTCTGCGTGTGTATGGAACCTATACATATAATGAGATATTTCTGCATTGATTATATCATTCTAAATGAAAAAAGATATATAACTGCTTCTTCTCTGGAAGCCAAATCTCATCACATCAGCCCTTCAAGATAAAGATTTCTCCATCTGTTATAGAAAGAGTCAAGAGTTTTGAAGTGAGAACAGGACCCCCATGCCCAGTTGTTGGATTGACACTGGATAGACCCATGTGAGAAGGAATGACCTCTAGAGGCAGAGAGGCCCCAGCCCATAGTAGGTAAGGTATTGGGATCCTCAAGCCTACAACCTCAAAAAAAGTAGTTCAACCCCAAATTAATGAGCTTGATGACTTGATATTGACCTTGTCAGATTCTGAACAGAGAACCCAGTGGAACCCACGTGGACGTCTCTGAGTTAATAAATGGGTGTTGCTTTAGGCTGCTAAGTTTGTGGTAATTTGTCCGGTACTTGAAGAAACTAGCACAGGGTATATTTAAAACACATTCTTCTCAATATTTCCAATTAGATCATAGCAAGCCATACTTGGGATGACAAGCTTAAAATAAACTTGCAATTATGAGTAATTGATCATTTTATGTATAGGTACTGGCAATTTATTTATTTATTTATTTATTTATTTATTTTTGCAGTACTTGTGGATTGAACCGAACTGAAGCACATACTTTGCCTGTGCTCTACCACTGAGACATATCTCTAATCCCTTTTTCATATTTTTGTATTTTTATTTATTTTTTAATTAAAAAATCTTTTTTAGCAGCACTGGGGGTTGAACCCAGGGCTTCACACTTTCATGCTTTGCAAGTGCTGTACCACTGAGCTGCACCCTGAGCCCCTTTTTTATTTTATTTTTATTTTTTTTAAATTTTTTGAGACAGGGTCTCGTTAAATTATGCAGATTGCCCCTGGTCTTGAACTTGTGATCCTCCTGCCTCTGCCTCCCAAGTCACTGGGATTATTGACGTGTGCCCACTGTTCTCGGCTTTTTTTTTCTTAAGACAGGGTCTTGCTAAATTGCATAGGCTGCTTCGGGCATCGAACTTGGGATCATCCTACCTCTGTCTTCCAAATCCCTAGGATTATAGGCCTGCACCATTACACCTGATTATTAGAAGTTTCTTGACCTAGTGACCATAACTGAATTTTATTCCAACATTTTAATAATGCACAAATACTTCATTTACTAAGTTTCTGTATTTAAGATTAATGTAAGTAATAAATAGCCTGTAGCTGTACCACTGTGGCATCCAATCCCTTCAGGTCTCGGAAGCTAAGCAGGGTTAGGCCTGGTTAGTATTTGGATGGGAGACCGCCTGGGAACATCAGGTGCTGTAGGCTTGGGAGAACGACCCAGCAACCCACTTCCCAAAAAACAGTCAGCCATTGAAAATCCTATGAATAGCAGAGAAGAACTAACAATAGTGTTTCATCTGTTGTATGCAGGGTCACTATGGGTCGGACACTGACTTAAAGACACCTAACAATAACAACAATAACTAATAAATAGATTGTATTTCATACAATTTGAATTTATAAATCAGACAGAAGATGGGCAGATTCACTTTTCTACTTAATATCTTTATAACTTAATACTTAAAATTCAATTAAAATAATATTAAAATTAAATGAAGCATGATAAAAATATTAAATGATTTAAGAGAAAACACTTCTTTGTGGATATCTTAACTTTATAATAATCATTTATTTGGGCCATAATTCTTATGCTAATTACACACTGATTTGTCTGTCAAAGTGGGTTGCAAAATGTATTTGCCAATGATATTTTTAAAGCATACACTAAATTCTTGAAAATAACTAGAGTTCTTGTTTTTAAGCATTCTCTTATTAAGGGTATTGGCTCATTCAACATGAAGTTGTCCTAATGAATAAAAAAGTGCCAAGCACATTATATAATATGCAAAGCAGAACTCAGAGTATGTCTGTCCACTTGCTGTTCCTTTAATATTATAAATGGGACACGCATTTCTTACAGCTCACAACTATTTTTGCCTTTGTACACTTCCCTTCCTTTGAGTGTGCATGGAACTTGTAAATATAGGAAATGATTCCATCTATGCTATAATTCAAATAAGATTTTCCTTGAGATTACTGTATAATAATATCAAGATAGGGAGAAGGACCTGGCAATCCACTCCCAAGGCAATCCTGAAATAGCCATTGAAAACCCTATGAGGGTCGCTATGAGTCAGATACTGACTGACTCGACAGCACCTAACAACAACAACAATGTCAAGATAATCAATCAGATTAAATATATCAATTTAAATATTTTTAAATTTCAAATTTTGTATGTCATGCTTAAGATTCAATTATGAATCGTGAAGTTATTTATAGTTAAAATGTGAAGTCATTCTATAAAATGGTATTCGGAAGTTCCCTGATAAATCATTTTAAATTTTGTTTGGGATGATACAAACTTGAAGTCTAGGCACTATTGTGTATATCATCTATAGAACACTACAAACCTCTACAAGACACACACACACACACACACACACACACACACAGAATAATCAGTTTGAAAATTCTTGCTGTAATATATTGATGGTGAGACCAAGATCTTTCATACACTGTGACACTGGAAAGACTACAATAAGTATTGAATAAAATACAGAGCTGGTTATTTGTTGTTAATAGGATTCCACTTTTGTGAAACATGCTGGGAGATTTAGAATAGGCTACAAAGAACGACAGATTGACACAAATTGGATTTAGCTACCAGTTACATATGAATTTATGGGAACAATAAAACAGGTTAACTTATTCTTGACAGGTTTAGAGGATTGATACAAGGGAGATCCAAGGCAAAAGCTATATAAAACACAAACTTAGCACGAAGATCAAACAACAGAAGAAAAATGAAAGCTTAGTGATGAAAATTGCACTCATTTGGGAAATAGCACCTTTCTAATAGACAAATGAGTGTGAAAGTTCCCAAACTTGTATTTCAGGACAAAGAATATATGATATGATATGATATGATATGATATAATATAAATGCCCAGGAAACTTCACACATATTATTTACATAAAAGCATTATATTTATTTCATATTGTTTTTAATATTTGCTTAAATGATCATATAGCTACATTTACTAATAACATAAAACAATGCACATGATTTTGACATCATCTTGGCAAAAGCAAATCCTTTAAATGTAAGTGTTCATGGAAACTTTAGAATCAAAAAATACTAAGGAAAGGAAGCACATTCATTGCAGGCTCCTATCAGTTTGCATAACTTACCTAAAGAGCAATATTTACATATTGTTGCTATGTTATAAACTATCAAAACACAGGATTCAAATACAGTTTGGTTTTTCACAAAAATTATATTTTTACCACTACACTAGACTATTGTTTCACTCTCTTTTTATGGTTCAATTCACTAAGTTGATTACAGAAAAATAAAATTAGAAATATACCAACCATTTGTTTTCATTTTTTCATTCTCTTCTTTCTTTTCTTTTTTTGTTCCTTTTTTTTTTTTTTTTTTTTTTTTTTTTTTTTTTTTTTTTTTTTTTTTTTTTTTTTTTTTTTTGGACACAGTCTTGCTATAAGGCCTAGGTTGGCCTGGTAACTGGCTAAGTAGCCCAGGTTTGCCTAGCATTTACAATACTCCTACTTTAGCCTCTCCAGTGCTAGGATGATTATGGGGTTGCCTCCCTATTCCCCAAAAGCTAATCATTTTAAATTACAAAGACAAAACCATGAAAGGAATTCCTAAATTAGCAGTACAGCTGATCAACCCGACCTATTTAAGAGGGCAAGGAGTTTACACAATATTTTCTTGAATCTAATCCTCATCTTTTCAACAGTTTTAGAGGGCTACAAAATCAGATGCAGGGGAAAGCATACAGGAGGGTAAGGGGGAACCTATATGAATAATGTACATCAAAATGCATATATGGAAATATCACAATGAAAAGCATGTCAGAATGAATCACATTAAGGTGTACATTAAAATTTTCCAATAAAAAAATCAGATGCAGATTAGAATCATGTTTGAGCCGAATTCCTGAGAGAGAACTGGGCCTTGAATCCAATGCCCTCATGTCCATGATCTGCCTCTGATTTTGTAGCCCTCTAAAACTGTTGAAAGGGTAGGAATTAGATTTGAAAATATATGGTATTTGTGGCAAAAATATTTGACAGTTTATTCTCTTGTTTTCATTTTTATTTTTTTCCAGATCAAAATTTCTAGCAGAAGTACATGATCCTGGTTATATAGTTGGTAGTTAATTTTTTAATAGGTGGTGCTAAGTTCTGGAATCAAAATGACAGTCACATAAGGCCACGACACAGAGTAAACTAGAGTCATTTCTTGGACTACATTTAATTCCAGAAAACCCATCTAAAATTTATTATGTATTGTTTCTTCTCTATAGTACACAGTGTGTATAAATGACATGTTGTTGTTGTTTGGTGCCATCGAGTCATGTCCAATTTATAGTGACCCTCATAGGGTTTTCAGTTGACTGTTTCAGGATTGAGTAGGGAGTGGATTGGCATGTCCTTCTCCCATTTTTGCAGTGCTGGGAATCAAACTTGCGACCTCAGGGACTGCAGAGGAACACTGTACCAACTGAACTAAATCCCAGCCCATAAATGACATAGCAATCCTCCAAATAGATATCATCTTTCTTCACAGATGGGAATCACGGGCTCCAGATTTCAGTAAATTTCCCAAAGCTTACATAGTTATTCTACAATGTTGTTGGAAATTCTAACCAAGCCTGTCTCATTTTCAAACTGATAACTTGGGTGCACCATGCCATCTTTAAAAGGTCACTGTAAAAACTAAATCAGGTGCTGTACTTTGAAGCTCCAGAAGCAAATATTGAGAGTCTCTTCATATTCAAATTTCCTTCCTCACACTTTTCTAATCATCATGATGCTCTTCAATCTGCATGAAACGTTTAATTAGTCATCTCTGTCAACTGCTCCAGCAGAGCTTAGTGATCTTACCTAGAAAATATAGACTTCTGCTATCTAAATGCATGCCCTATTAGTCAATAACCAACAACCATATCTACAAGTCAGTCTCACTCCTCAGAGCAATTTGCATGAAGAATATATTGTTTGAATTCATGGAGCACCAGACACTTATATATTTTATTCTCCACTTTTACTTACCATACATAAGAAAATGATATTCTCAACATATGAAAATTATAAGTAATGGAAACGGCCCATAATATGAAAAGATGATAAACCTAGGGGCACATCACTTCAATTTTACTTTATAGAAGTATTTCTGAAAAAGAAATTTGAACAGTATTTCTTAAGGATTGGCAAAATTGGTAAAAAAAAAGTTGGGAAACAATGAATGTTTCCTTTATTGCCAAAGTTTCATCAGAAAAATTCTAGGATGGTCAAGGATGCTTTGGCATATTTGTGGCCACATTCCTTTAAAAGAACATACAAGAGAAATAGATATTTTCAACTGCTTCTGCTTCCTGTGGAAGAAAAATACTTTTTAAAATAATCCTATGGTGTGAAATCAGATTCGCCATCCCCTGCTTCTGCTGCACTAAACTATTTGTATTTGAAGTGTCTTCCCCTATCCAGTGAGTAGATCCAGTGGATGGATCTACCGACCTAGCGGCAGGTGGCAAATGCAAACCCCTTGTTGGGTGATGAGATGCCATGGTGAGAGGTGGGCTGAACAGATGAGCTGATCCTCATGCAAACTGAGAGCACGCGCTCTCCTAACCTTGGGTCATCATATCACCTCTGAGCATGAAGCACAGCCAAACCTTCCAGAATAATGATGATTCCATAAACTTAAAGCTACAAAGTTTATCGGATTTTCTAATCAGAAAAGACATCTAGGAAATTGGAATGAAAGTGCTCATAAAGTGAGCTTACTTCTTTGGACAAGTAAATCTAGGGTCAGTCTATTTGTAGAAAATAAAAGGCCAATGATACATTAGAGTGAAATCTGAATTCAGAGTCTGCATGCAAAATTAGTTTTGATTCTAGCCCATAGAACCTATGCCAAGGGGAAGGGGGAGGGCAAGTGGCTATGAGTAATTGTCCTAAGCTACTTTATAGACTAAATAAAAAATCAGATAAAATTAGCTTTCAGATTAAAAGTAGATCTGAAATCTGTTCACACATGATCACTACTTGGCAGTTCTCCAAGTCACTACTCAGAACTGCCTTATCTCTTTCCCACAATGTGGCATTGGGGTCTTGCTGAGGCTGGGCATGCAGCCAGGAGCGCAGCTTCTTGCCCATGCAACCCCAGATTGTGCCTGTCGGTGGAGCCCTTTGTCCTTAAGTCAGAAGTCTAGCCTCTGAGGAAATGAAAAAGAGCTATTGATACCTATTGCATAATTAAATACATTAATCCAAATATATGTTGTTGTTGTTGTTGTTAGGTGCCGTTGAGTCGGACTCATAGCGACCCTCACAGGGTCTCAATGGCTGATTTTTTTCTGGGATTGCCTTGGGAGTGGGTTGCCATGTCCTTCTCCCATTTTTGCGGTTCTGGGAATCGAACTAGGGACCTCATAGACCACAGAGCAGCGCTCTACCAAGTGAGCTAAATCCCAGCCCCAATCCAAATGTATAGAGCTCAAATAATAGTGAAAAGAAAATCAATGAGAGAAGCAGAAAGCAATGGAGGTTTGAAGTGTCTTATAATGACAAACAACTATTATACCTTATGTAAATCTGGTGGCTCCAAGCTTACAAAATGCTTTTCTATAAAGTGAATACATGTAAATAATGTTGCACAGAAAAATAAGAGGCATGATATTTCTTCTGTCTATAAATTTATTACTTCCATTTTACAGGTGTATCAAATGAAGCTGAGATTATTTTATTCACTCAAGTGCAGATTAACTATAGAGCTGGATTCCAACTGAGATTTTCTTAACCTCCCAGCCCAGCAATTTTCTTTAATACACAAGACTAAATGCTTAATATACATATATATACACACACATATATATGTATGTATATGTATACACACACATATATTAGCACACACATATGTATATATGTTCTGCTAATGTGTGTGTGTGTGTGTGTGTGTCATACTGAATGATTTTCCTATTAAAAGGAATAAGGGCAGGCTAATAAACTTTTAGGGCTTTAGGCATTTCTTTACTCCAAAGTCAGTGTAAAAAAAAATCTACATGCAGAATTTGTCCATTTATGTATTGATATATCTCACAAGTGGTCTTGTTTAAGAAGAAAAAAATATACAGGAAAGGCCACTTTTACTGAATGGAAAATGTTAGATACATATACATCTAAAACACTTGTATGACTTCTAATAATATAAAAAGAATAAAACAATGAATTCTAATTAGAATGTAAACTTTGAGACAGTTTTTGAAAGGGATACAAAGCTAAAGCTTGCACAAAGCTTCCTTTATTCTGCATATCAAAATCTAGACTCTCTATTATTAACCTGACATATGAAAATTTATTCTTTCAGTTGCTTTTTTTTTGTAGAAAAACTTGCAGAGTCATCTGGGGGAAAACAGTAATAAGCATGAATTGTGCCTGTGTCTGGGAAGGGCAGCTAGATGGCTCGACCGCAGGCGGTGGCTCTCTCACCAGCTGGGGTATCAGCACGTGATTAGGATGGCCTTACTTGGGTCCCTGGGCAACTTGGTGCCTCTCATTCTCCCAGGCTAAACATTTTCCCGTAGTGATGTCAGGGTCTGACAGTGAGCAAGTGAAACACACAAGGCCCACCATCCAAGTTTTAGCAGGGCTCTTTGCCATTTGTACCAGGGTCTATTATTCAGAGGAAGACACAAGTAATCCACATTCAAAGAGTGAGTGAAAGGGTCCACATATTCATTGTTGTTGTTATTGTTGTTAGGTGCCATTGAGCCGGTATCTGACTCATAGTGACCCTACGTACAACAGGCAACATACTTTATCAGTGCTTCTCTGCTATTCATAGGGTTTTCAATGGCTAATTGATTTTTGGCTGTGGGTTGCTGGGTCCTTCTCCCAAGCCCACAGTATCTGGTGTTCCCAGGTGGTCTCCCATCCAAGGACTAACCAGGCCCAACTCTGCTTAGCTTTATAGGAAATGCAAAATTATTTGGCACCGTAATGATAGGAAAAGGTGGAGTGGTGTGTTTTTTCTGCATTAAACCCTCTGCTTTTGATCTCCAAATTAGAAAAGCACTCTGCTTGTATTCGTACATAAACAGGGCTGAACACTGGCCACTACATTTTCTTTGAGGCATAAAATAAAAACATAAATGAAAACAATTGTATGATAGTTAAGTATTACTTCACCTCTCATATTTCTCAGTTAAAATGTTATATTTAATCTTTTTTCTAATTATTAAAATTATTCACTGTTATTGAAATTTGGAAAAAAAAAGTGAAGTTTCTAAATACCCTGAATGTTCTGATTCTAAGTAAAGGGTATTCTAAAAATGGTTTTATATGTCATTGAAGGGCAGTTTAAGAGTTTTAGCCTATATTGTACCTTAAAGCTAACATTTAAAAAACCAGAGAAATTATTTGCCTAAATTCTGCCAAACACTCCTTAAATTTTATGAGTACATAATCTATTGGCTCATTTCCTATAATAAACCTCAAGGTATGTATATGCTACAGTTAAAAATTCTCTCAGGAAATCAAATCTTGGAATTATATGGGAGCCTGAAGCTTCTTCCTACAATCAACCAACCTGCCACATGTGTAGCACATTATTGATGGATATTATAATCATAAAACTTAGCAATGCAGTTGTAGTGCTGATTTTTATAATTTACTCATGAAAATGAATCATATCCCTTATTCAGAATCAGAAAAATAATCTGATACTATACTAGTCATGATATTTTAAGCAGATAGAACATTTTTAGAAAGGTAACATAAGAGATTAATACACTCATAGTGCAAGGAACAATATATTAGACAGATTTTTCACTTTGCTGCTGCCATTACTTTTCCAATTTTGATAAGGCTGCAGTTAATACCATATGTGTGATAATTATAATACTGGCTCTGAAATGCATGATGATTCTAAAGCATTTTTTAACCTGTTTTGATACTTTCCCATTTATTATTTCTTTCTTTAATGGGAGAAGATATAAGAATATTATGTGGTTTCCAAAGGTACACTGAAAAATGAAATGCCACTGTGTCTTTTCCACATTATTCTATACCTTATTTTAATATAAATGGTGAAAGTAATTTCTTTTTCCTCTTTCATCTATTTGTATCTTAATTGGAAAACAACACTGTTAACTAAGCTAATAGAATAGGTAAATGAACTGATATCTATGGATACAAAAAATACAAAAATCTCTTAGTAAACAAACTTAGGGTGAATAGAAGTTAGTTATTATATATTTTGAAATAATTGGTCATTTCCATTTACAACACAACATATTGTCACAGGCATAAAGGTAGATGGGGAAGCTCTATGTGAGTGAGATAGTGTGGATCAATAATTACAGGCTTGTGAAAAGAAATGATTTTGTGTATTCAAATTTAAGATATAGCTGGTATATGCCAAATGCAGCACAAATATCAACTATATGTAATTATACATAAAAATGCAAGTATATGTCTGAAGTGATCTTTAATACATACATTTAGATTTAGTTTTCAATTTAATATTTTAATTCTGTTCTTTATTGTGGGCTTGTATTGTTACAAAAGTGATGCAGTTTCCTTTTGATCATTTATTAATCTGTTTGGTTGGATTTACATCCTTAAATGTTATGGAGATAGACTAGTTGCTTCAATGGCAGAATTACCCAAGTTTCCCCAGCTATGCTTCTTGCCAGGTGATTTCATGGTGCCCCTAATGGAACCATCTGAATTGCTTCCTTTTCCTTGAATGTGGCCTTGTCCAGCTTAGCCCCTAGACACATGAACAAGCCAACCCCAGCCTAGGAGAACTGCCCAGTCTTACACAGCCTAAATGATTGTTCCTTCAACTCACAAACTGACTAAAAATTTTTTAGGACAAGGAGTCCTAGGATGGTTTACAGTGCAGCACCCTTAAGGCAAATATAGGGCCTCGCGCTTGCATGCTCTGCAAGTGCTGAACCACTGAGCTGCACCCCAGCCCATTTTTTACTTTTTGAGACAGAGTCTCGCTAAGTTACCTAGACTGCCCCTGGTCTTGAACTTGTGATCCTCCTGCCTCTGCCTCCCAAGCCGCTGGGATTAAAGGCATGCGCCACCGTGCCTGGTGAGTAAATATATTTATGTCAACCAGTTAAGTACTAATTTCATGCATATTATCTAGTCAATGAACATATGAACAAGAACATACAAGTGTATAAGAAGCATGTATAGTGTTTAAATCAGGTAAACTAAAAACCAGACACATCTAGATGAGTTTCATAAGCATTCATGAAGTCAATCCTGACTTCACGTGTATGATTAGCTAGAAAGATTTAACACATGATTAAGCAGCAAGATGTGCATAGGTGGGAACTTAGGAAACACATTAAATTGTTATATTCTCTTTTGATGTCTTATTGTTGTTGTTGTTAGGTGCTGTCGAGTTCGATATCTGACTCATAGCGACCCTCATAGGGTTTTCAACAGCTGACTGTTGTGGGATTGCCTTGAGAGTGGATTGCCAGGTCCTTCTCCCACTTTTGATGTCTTAGAGCATCATATTCATAGAAGAAATGCTACAAGTTCCTTTTTGGGAAGGACATATTAGTTCTCTTTTGGCAAAGCTCAGCATGAAAAAAAGACAAAAATTATGAGGCATCATATTCAATTTTTCCATATTTGTTATCTTTTATTCATTCCAAGAAGGGAAGAAAAAGAAAATGACTGATTTCTGCTTAGCCCTATGGTTTCCATTTGATTGATCAATTTCATATTTGAATTAATTCTATAAAATATTAACTAAATAACACTGCAGCCTGATTCACATAAGATTAATCAGTCATTGAAAGTCAAGTCTATTCATCATTTCTTTTGATGCTTCTTCTATTATTTGGATTATAATTTTTAAGAAACTCCTTGAATTTCTGCTGCTTGATGAACTAGCCAATCATGGAGATTACAACAGCATTTTTTTTAAGTTAGGGAAGAATTTCTCACCTATGAGAAGCACTGCTCACAGATAAAATAAGTAAAATAAGCCTGGAATAATGGTGGTTAAAATGTGACTGACCAGCTGTATTGTAGAGCAAGTCAGTGAAATATTTTATTTGTTGAGTAGAATTTCAGAGTCTCTATCACCTTCAATTCATGTTAGAGTATATCCTAGAGAAAAGGTAAAATGATTTTTTTGTTGTGAAGCTCTCCACAGATGAATTCTGTATGATTTTATCGCCCTTATTCTAACTCAGGCCTAGTAGCATTAATAAAAATACAGGAGACCAAGTATCTTCCCTTCTGTAATCTTGCAAAAGCACGTGGAAACAAGCACAGTTCTTTCAATTATGCATCAAATAATCATCCCTTAACTAAACTTCTACACCTGATATAAAGACAATTGTCATGTCTTACTTCCATTTAGGGAGGTATACCCTTCACTGAAAGTTTAGAAGTGGCAATATCAAATATATCCAATTTCAGGTAGGAAACATTTAAAAAAAAAATTTTTTTAAAGAGTAGGTAATACTCTTTCTCTCGTACTCCTGCCCAAGAAAATAGAATCGGCAAATGAAATAATGACAGAATTTTTTATAAGTTACATCTTTATATGAAATGACTCCTTAATCTTCTGTTTATGATTTTGGTATGGAAAATCATGGGACAAGACCAGGAAGTCCATAAACCTCACAAATCTCTGAGGAGTAAGTTGATCTTTTGGTGCCTGATTTTATTTATTTATTTATGTATTTTTTCTTTCTGAAGTGGTAGCTGCAGAAACAGGCTCAACTCCCCAGCAACTTCCTTTTCAAATTTGCCAAGAAATAGTCTGTATTCCTAAGGACCAAATCCTTCATCTTTGTGATAAGCTTGTCAGCAATCTCCTGAGTCTTAAAGTAGACAAATGCATAATCCCTGAGCCAATTTCATGGTACAGTCTCTTCCAGGGCAAAGTGTTCCCCAGAGTAGAAAATGTATCATGAAATACTTTGATGTCAGTGCGTTTGTGCAGTTTATGGACTACAACATTTCTAACTCCAACACCTTCCCCAGAATGAGCCTGGCTATCACATTATTTGTAATGACTTTCATTTTGGAAGAAACATTTAATTGAAATATAACCAAAATTTCCTTGATTGTTGTCTATTTCATTGCTTGCTGAAAGAATCAACCTAAAAAAACTGTGTCAAAGAAGAGAGAAATTTGTGAGAAGGGCAAAGTCTTAAATAAATTCTTATTTTTATGCAAAGTAATCTTATTATTTAAATCAATATTCAAATATTGAAGTTTTCCTTTTGTTGACTTGGACAAACTCTTATTAAAGTTAACAAAAAAATTAAGAATTAAATGTAGTACTTTTCCAGAAAATTTCTGACAACAAAAAATAAAAAATTACCTTTATGATGGATTAAAATGTGTTATAAGGAGACTATAATTTAAAAAGTTTAGTGTTGGCGGATAAATAGATCCACAGAACCCACAAACAAATATAAATGTGTTATAAGATGAAAATTGCATTCAGTAGGAAAAAGATTGGTTATCCAAACAAGGTCTTTTTGTTTGCTTGCTTGATTTTTTTTTTTCTAGTTGTGCTCCACCACTGAGACGCATTCAAGCCCCACCCTTCTTATTTTTTATTTTGAGACAGGATCTCATTAAGTTGTGCAGGCTGCCTCTGGCCACAAACTTGTGATCCTCCTGCCTCCATCTCCTGAGTCACTGGGATTACAGACATGTGCCACTATGCTTAGCTAAACAATGACATTTCCATGATTATCTAGATGTACTCCCCTGAAAGCAGCAAAATAAATGTATTATCATACGCCTTTTTGTCACAATTTCCAGATGAGTAAAAGATTTACAATATAGTTAAAGCAAAAAAATGGTACATGAAAATGTATTTTTAAATAATCCTAAAACCCAGAGGGAATAAATGTACACAACAGTGTGTGTAAGGTGCTATTGTTTTTCACTGAAGGGTGTGTATGTGTTTGTCTGTGTTAATGTGTTCACAAAATCATCTTGGAAACATATAGGAAAATAAAAACAGATTTTGCTTTGGTGGATAGAATAGGGTAAGGAATGAGGTGTGATAGAAGTATAAGTTTGCTAAATGACACTTTTATGTCATTTTAGGTGTTCAGCCTAATATTAATAAATATAATAAATTAATAAATAAAAATAATATTAATAAATAAAAAGAGACCTTTAGAATGTTAAAAGAGGAGTTTGGGTTTCCAGTTGGGCATGTAAGGAACTTGGAAGTTATCATTCCAGCCTATATGATAAGAAAAGGATGAACAAATTGAACAATCAACCACTTTTCTTAGACCTAAGGTCACAATCCAAATGACTGTTCCTAAAATTGGGGAGACACGTGGGTTCAGAGAATCATAACTTAACTGAGTGGACGCCGTCACAAGAACCAGAGCTGGGTTAGGAAAAAAGTGGAATTATCAAACTGCTGGAGGCTTAGGACGGGCGAGCCTGAGACTTATAACTCCTGGGGACACAGTCATCAGGGGGAGGTTCCACACTGCTGTGAATTTTACCTCCAGGAATGTGACCAGGTTCTATCAGTGACTAAAAGAAAAAAATCTTCTGCTTCTGGAAAGGGAGGAAGGGAAAAGCAACCACTTTTAACCAAGCCAGGGCATTTTGTTCCTAACAAGATCTGGCCCCAGCAGAACCTAAGTGCTTAGTGCCCAACCCTGTGGGGTTTTATCAGAGCCTAACTGAGCTTGGCCTGCAGCAGTAACACTGTGGCATCCGATCCTGTCAGACCTCGGAAGCTAAACAGGGTCAGACCTGGTTAGTCCTTGGATGGGAGACGGCATGGGAATACCAGGTACTGTAGGCTTGAGAGAAGGACCTGGCAACCCACTCCCAAAAAACAATCCGCCATTGAAAACCTTATGAATTGCAGAGAAGCATGACAATAGCATTTCCTCTCTTGTACATAGTGTTGCTATGAGTTGGACATCTACTAGATGACATCTAGCAACAACTGAGCTTGGATGGCACCTAACAACAACAACTGAGCTCAGAGGATACTCAACTCCAGCCAATTGCCGTAGGGTGGGTGGGAAGGGAACTTGAGGACACAGGGAATGTCACAGACCCGAGGAACAGGCTCAGTAAAGTCGGAGACCCAATCATAGACCTGTGGAATGCTCCTCTCCTCTCTCAGGATCTCATCAAGTGTATTTTCTTTCTCTAATCCACCCTCCCTTTTATCCACTGCCACTGATGGAGTGGTAAAACTGGTTGATTGCCATGTTCACCTAAGCTGGAAAAAACTGGCACTTCTGTCCAATTTCACAGGTGTGATGTGGCTAAGGACTTCCTTTATGGCTGTGTTGCATTTGTGTCTTTTCTGTCCACTAGTATTTCAAGCTAATGCCTTGGTTAGATAGATTCAGGATTATTTTGACATAAAATGATTCATAGCCGATGCCATGCACTTTGCTTTTCATAGCACTATTTGCCATAGGGTTTCAACTGTCCCACTTTTGTGACGCCAGGTTTAATCAGTGCACCTGTCCCGATCTTGCTACCATTAGAACATTTTGAGTCAAAATTGTGGTCAGTGATTTTAGCAACTACTGATGATACTTATCTTTTTGAAAAAAGTTTCACTGGCAACTGTAAGGTGATGTTTTAATTCTGTCATTCCTACTTTAGTTATTAACTGTAATTCATCTACAAAGAAGGATGATTTTTTTCTTATCAACAAATTGACTATATTGAAATAAAAGCAAAGAGAAGATAAGATTTGGGGTTTTTTCCTCTATTTATTAGCTATAAGCACCATGATTTGGTATTCTGGGGCCCACCAGAGCATCTTAAATTTTATATAAACTAAAACTACTTATGAAAAATTGTACAAAATATTTATTCTGTAATTAAATTTTAAATATTCTACATATTCCTTTTATTTTCTATGTATTAGTTTTACTTTCATAGGTTCTCATGTTTCTTAAATGAGCCAAAATTTTTTCTGGTTCTATTATCTAAAAAAAAACCTGCCCTCTTAGTATCATATTTTCTTATAATTTTAATTTTGCATTATCTGGTATATTAATTATTTGTTTTTCTTTACCTTATTTTCCATGTTTTCTTTATTCATAACTACTTTATATCAACTTTTAATTTTATGACAATTTTAGAAAAAAATGTAAACCTCATTGGTGTTCCCATATATCCCATAAGCCATATCCTCTATTATTAAATGACATATATATCTGCTGTCACTGTTTGCTGCCATCAAATGCTCAGGAATATAGACATGCCAAAGACCAGCACTTGAAGAGATTCTCCTTGCCAATCCATGATTTCCATCCAGGTAAAGCAAAAGGACTCTCTAGCCAGCTGACTGGTAACATTATTGCCACATCTCCACATTTGATGCCAAGAGGCTGGTTATTTACACAGAACGGGACAGTTTAGGAGGTGGCCCTGGAAGTCTCCCCATGCTAAGATACAGACTAAAGGACCTCATTTAACTTCTAAAGTTTTGTCTGGAGGACAAGCACCCTTCATGTGGCAATAACCAGCCATTGTACCAGGAGTTCATCACCAGCAAAAGAGCAAGTAGGTCTCAAAGGAAGGGCCCTTTATGTTCCCATAAACATCGTAACAGATGGCTGGTGGTTGTGGTAACTCAATATGTATTAGTATAACAAGAATGTTTATTATATAATCTTTTAAATGCTGTATTTGATTTAAAAGAGTAAGAAGAAAAATGTATTTGTATATAATTTTAGGACTAAAGTTGACTTGTTTAACATAAACAATACCTTCATGTTCGTTGACTCTAGTTTCCACAAATATTTTTACTGAAATCACAGGTAAGAAATTGTGTCTAAGCCATTTAGCCAGGATTTTAAGAATGAATTAATGATTACTAAAGAACTTAGCTCTTTAAGATGATTACAATGTTGATTTTGTTGTGGTTGGGTGCCATCCAATTGGATCTGACTCACGGTGACCCTAAGAGCAATAGAAAGAAATACTACCCAGCACTGTGCTATGAGCATTCTCTTTTTATACTTGAGTCCATTGTTGGAGCCACTCTGTTTATTCTCATTTTGAGTCATGCCACATCAGCAAATGGAGGTCCCAAGAGCTTTACTCCAATCTCATCATTAAAGTCAATACTACTTTGAGGAGGCTATTCTTCCCCCGTCGTTTCTTGAATGACTTTCAGACTGTGGGCTCATTTTCTGGCACTCTATTTGACAGTTCTTCTCTGCTATTCATAGCATTTTCAGTGGCTAATTGTTTTGGGAGTGGGCTGCCAGGTCCTTTTCCTTAGTCTGTCTTATTCTGGAAGCTTATCTGAAACCTGTTCACCACGGGGTGGCCCTGCTGGTATCTGAAATACTGGTGGAATAGCTTTCAACAAGACAGCCACACACAAACCACCACAGCATGGCAAACCAACAGACACAAGTTGAGGCATGACATTGAAAAGCTCTTATTTCTTTTTTAACTTAGACAAAAAGTTAGATTATTTTGTAACATGTTATTATGGAATTGGTAAGCACATGATAGTCTTCAAATATACTTGTGTTTCAGTAAATTAATAAATTGACATTTTCATTTATTGTGAATAATATGTTCTGCAGTATTATTGATACTTAGGAAATCATGAAACACTGCTAAGTTCTCCATTTTATTAAACATGTTACAATTTTCCAGATCTGTCAATATATAAATGCATGAGAGAAGAAAGCTAAAAATGTCAATCAAATATCATCTTCCTCAATTGGTACCAAAATACTCTGTGAGAAGGAATAACGATATGAGCATTTTAAGAGACAGACATGTCAATAAACAGTAGCTTGTTAAATCAGTGCACTAAATAGCCACAATTTTGTCCTTACAAAGATATATTGGACACCATTGCCCTTTAAGGGTTACAGAGGAAATAATTGAGCTACTCAAAATGAAAATTTATTCTTCAACACATTGCTGCTTAAATAGGGAATATTCTTATGTCTCGAAGGCTTTTCTGGATAATTTTATCAGTTTATGAACCTAATACTTCAAGGACACAAAATAGCCTTCTTTTTCACTTCTTTAGAGAAAGTTAAAGCATGCCATTTTTCTATACTTACCACATCTCCATGTTATACAGATTCTTGTCCCTTGATAAATAATAATCATGCCATGTTATTTAGCAGTATGTGTTCTTACTTATCAGGATCTGTGACCTAGTGCATAACGAACTAATGCAAACACAAAGCCAAATAGTAAAGTTACCATAAATGCCTATGGAACTTTGTTGATAGACATTTTTTAATGCAAACATATCTATATGACTTTTTTTCTTCATACTTCTCCAGTCTCTTGTGTATTAAATGGCTAGCAGAATGTTTGATGAAATGTGCCAGGGGCTGCAAAAGTGAAATTACTATAGTAGCCACTTATTCATGATAATATAAAAGGAATACAATATCTACTACCAGAGGCAATAATACTGAATCTTGTTCATTTTCTTTACCCTTGGGATAAAAAAATTTATATAGGTCAAGAAAGCATATGGTTTCATGTAAGTCATTTAATAATTTTTAAAATCATCTATAATTCTAATTCTTAAATTTTTCTTACACTTCTATCTTTACTTAAGGGAATTTTTCTTTTGGAGCATTTCATTTGTTTTATACAATTTCAGTGGCAAAGATAAGTTTGTTTAGAAATCACATCGGAATGTCCTTTTTATCAAATAATAATGAACATATACTTTGTCTAATTTAATCTTCCTATTATTATATTCCCCCACATGTCTGTCAGCTTGTTGTGCTGTAGGGACTTGCATGTTGCCATGATGCTGAAAGCTAGGCATTCAAGAAACAACTGGGAAAGTGTTTCTTCTTCAAGGTAGATTCGACTTCAATAACTAAAATGGAGTAAAGCCCCTGGGACCTCCTTGTGATGATGTAGTACAACTGAGAATAAGAAGCAACATAGCATCTGCAACATTGGGCTCAAACATAAAAAGATCTTGTGCATGGCACAGTGTTGGGTAGTATTGCAATCTGTTGTACATAGGGTTGCTATGAGTTGGCTCCAACTCAACAGCACCCAACCACAATTATTAACTTACAAATCATGTATTGGCAATATTAATGCCTTTAATGACTATATGATAAATTATACCTAAGAAACTTTAGGTTAGAGAGCAATAGAAATGAATAAGTCTACACGCAAAGTTCTAGGGAGAAGTGATTTTTAAAAGATTAGAGGAGAAGCACGCATTTCCCTTTAACCAGACAAGCTTTTAGGAAACCTAACTCATGTCTTCCTTTTTGCTGCTCCCTGAATGTGAAAGTGAGTTTTCTTTGATATAAATAAAATCTAGGGATTCCTGGTCTAACTAGAAAATTATTTCTGATCAAGGACAAGTCAGTGTCAGTAGTTTAATGCATGGGATGGTCCCCTAGGAGCAGAATCAGAAGGCTGTTACTCACCTACCATTGTCAAAGAGAGATGCAAAATCAAACGTTTTATTTGTAATTCATTCAGTCCGTGTCTGACTTCCTTCTCGTTTCTCAGTCCAAGCACAGCACTCAAAATAAGCAAACTGTGTTCCTGTCCCACTTCTCTGGGTGCTGTTTTTTTATTGTACCAGGTTATCTGGAAAAAAAGGTCTTTACATGTGATAGGCACAGTGGAGACACAGGATTGATGATTTGATTTTCCAAAATGATGAGATACTAAATGGCCTAGAAGATTTTATCAACTTATCACATTACCTCATTCATTGATTAATTATTTGAAAAAGCAAGTTATTGTTGCATCAATGCAAAATAGACCCTCTGAAGGTCATTCAACTTCAGAGTCAGTGACTATTATGAGCAGAAAAGCCAGTACTTTCACTCTCTCGTGTTACCGTTTTCATCAAGGGTTCAAAAGCATCCTTCTTTATTGTACTTCTTAAGAAGACTGTTAGTACTTTTTAAGAAGACTTTTTCTATCAGTTAATTTGTGCCAAAAAGTATTCACTACACAGATTTACCCTTTTTCTTCCTCACCAGGAAATTATAAAAACTTTTGTTTGTTTGTTGTTGCTGTTTTTATAGTATTATGAGAAACCATCAAAGGGCTTTGAGTAGAGTAGACTTAATGAGCTCTCCTTGAATGCTGTATTAAGGCTAGCCTACCAGGAGAAGCAAAGATGAAAGCAAGCACAGGAGTTAAGATGCTAGTGAGGTCACCCACAGAACTATGGTTGCATGATTGTACTGTAGACCTTCTGAACAAAATACCAGGGCTAAAGTAATGATTAGACTCTGAATCTTTTTCCAAGGTAAAGTTTTTAGCTTTTGCTGAAAAATAGATTGAATGCACTACATAAGAGAAATAAATCAATACTAATTTCAGGGTTTGGTCCCTTTTTACTTTTTGTAGTTGAAGCTTTAACAATCTAAAGTTCTATGGGGAGAGACGTCCAAAACTATTGCATATTTCTAATGGATAAATTCCATTTGATGAAGTTTTCTTCCTTGTATATGTGATAATTCTTGTTCTTGAGCTCATATTCATTTGCTTTTGATCTATGACATTTCAACATACATAATTTGAAGAAGTTTCCTGCAGAGATGATTTACGATTTTCCCTGCCAGACGCCAAGGAGACTATGACTTGAGACCACACTGATCTATATAGTGCTGCTTATTTTTGATCTACCTAAAATCTTTTTCATATCACTTATTAAAGACATCACAATGTTGTTGTTGTTGTTATGTGGCATTAAGTCAAGTCTGACTCATAATGACCCTATGTACAGCAGATCGAAACACTCCCTGATTCTGTGCCAGGCAAATGATCTTATTTATGTTTAAGCCCATTGCTGCAGACACTGTGTCAATCCATCTGGTGGAGGGTTTGCCTCTTTTGTGTTGACCTGCCACTCTTCCAAACGTGATGTCTTTCCCCAGGGATTGGTCTCTCCTGATTACATGTCCGAAATATGTAAGACACAGTCTGGCCATTCTTGCTTCCAAGGAGCACTCTGGTTGCACTTCTAGGACAGATATATTGGTTCTTTTGGCAGTCCATGGTATATTCAATAACTGTTCCCAGCACCATAACTCAAAAGCATCAATTCTTTTCCTGTCTCCCTTGTTCAATGTCCAGCTTTCACAACCATATGATGTAACTGAAAATACCATGGCATGAGTCAGGCACACCTTCATCTGCAATGTGACACCTTTACTTTTCAATACTCTAAAGAGATCTTTTGCCACAGCTTTTCCCAAAGCAATGCATCTTTTGACTTCTCAACTGCTGCTTCCATGGGTGTTGATTGTAGATCCAAGTAAAGTGAAATCATAGACAGCCTCAATTTTTTCTCCATTTATAAGGAAGTTGCATACTGACCCAGTCATAAGGATTTTTATTTTGTTGATGTTTAGTCACAATCCATACAGAAGGCTATGATCTTTGATATTCATGAGTAAATGTTTTAAATCCTCTTCACTTTCAGCAAGCAGAGTTGTGTCATCTGCATACTGCAAGTTGTTAATGAGTCTTCCTCCAATCCTGATGCCACGTTCTTCCTTATAAAGTCCAGCTTCTTGGATTTATTGCTCAGCATATAAATTGAAGAGATATGGTGAAAGTATACAGCCCTGACACACATCTTTTTCAACTTTAAACCAGGCAGTGTTTCCTTGTTCTATTCAAACAATTGCCTCCTGGTTCATGTACAGGTTCCTCATGAGTACAATTAGATGCTCTGGTGTTCCCATTTTTTGAAGTGTTAACCATAATTTTTTATGATCCACACAGTCAAATGCCTTTGCATAGTCAATAAAACATAGATAGACATCTTTTTGATATTCTCTGCTTTCAGCTAATATCCACCTGACATCAGCAATGATGTCCCTAGTTCCCTGCCCTCTTCTGAATCCCGCTTGATTTTCCGGTAATTCCCTGTCTATGTATTGCTGCAGTCGCTTCTGAATGATCTTTAGTAGAATTTTGCTGGTGTGTGATA
>VMDO01022488.1:0-33377 GCA_007922755.1 Pedetes capensis | reverse complement strand
TTTCGCTGAGAGCGGCCTGGGGTGATTCGGCCCCGGTCCTTTCGTGCCTTCCACTGCCTGCAGGAGTCGTGAGGAAGGCACCAGTGTGCTCCAGGAGCCGGGAAATGGTGAGTGTGCGAGGCGGGGTTGCGGGGTCGCGAGAGGAGGGGCTGTCTGGAATCGCAAGCGGCTGTGGCGGATGCCGATTGCCTTGAGTCCGCGGCTGACTGTGTCCCCCCGGTCCTCGCTGCCCTCGTTCCTTTGGGCCGGGCTGTGCGGGCAGCTGGACGCCTGCGCCCTGTCGCATCTCTGAGCGGCCCGGATCCCTCTGTGGTCAGCCCGGCGCCCACAGCCCCGCATCTTCCCGGACTGGTCGGGGTCGGCGGGGTGATCTTGGGGGGCTCCTGAAGCGTGTGGGGTGCGCCGAAGGGCGGTGTGGTGTCCCGGGTCTCGTCTTACGCCTTAATGATACCCGGCTTTCCTAGGAGTTTCTCGGATTCTAGTGAAGCGTAGTCTAAACCCCACATCCTGCTCCCCCAGGCCAGTGCTTGTTAGGTGCCGTGGAGTCGGTGTCCAACTCTTAGCGACCCTACGTACAACAGGGAAACTCTGTTATAGATGCTTCTCTGGTATTCAGAAGGTCTTTAATGGCTGATTGATTTCTGGGAGTGGGTTGCCAGGTCTTTCTCCCAAGCCTACAGCACCGGGTGTTCCCAGGCGGTGTCCCATCCAAGTACTAACCAGGCCCAACCCTGCTTAGCTTCCGAGATCTGATGGGATCGAACACCACAGTGGTACGAGTGCAGGCAGTGCTTAGGACTGGTAATAGATGCCTGAATTTCCCGGTGCTCCCCAGAGGGGATCCATTTGCGTGGGTGGCTGGGGCTGGAGTGGAATTCGAGACCCGTGGCCCTCTCCAATGCAATTCATATTGTCTTAGGACTGTTTCTAGACTGTTTTAGAAAACGAAATGCTGATTGGGAATGGACATGACTTTGTTAGAAAGAAATAGCGCTATAGGGGCAGAGCCCCACGTGTTAGGTCTGCAGGCTTCTCCCGGGTTGGCTGAGTAGGGCTTCCCTTTAGTAGGGAGGAGCAAACAAGATGGGAGAGGAGGGGATGCTGAAGGGTGGCAAAATCAGCTCCTAGACCAGAGAAAGCTTTTCCTTGAGGTCACCTGTATTCAGTTTGACAGTCCTGAAAATAATGTTTGCTGGTTCAGATTGTGGGTGGGTCCAAGACAACAGGTCTGGACGAAGGATAGAAAATTAAGGAAAATGTGCTTTGATCTCTCCTGATGAATGCAGCCCATTTTTGAGGCTTAAAGTGAAATTTTGGACAGCACCTATCTGGCCTTGTGTTATGTTAAAGACGTGTATTAGGGAGGGTGTTTGCAGTAAGATGTGTTTCCACATCACAAATAATCACAGTGGGGATTATTTAATCACAGATATTTATCAGGATTATAGCACTTAGGTAAAATCCAACATTTTCATTTGTTTGTTTTTGCATCCTTAGTGTTTGTCTACTCGTCGTGTAATTTGTGCGAACTGTTCTATGTGAAGAAAAGAGTGGGAAGTTTAAGTGTAATGGGAAGGATATTTGTTTCCCCAAAGTAGAGTCTTGGGAGGCGGGAGTTATTCAGTCACAGCAAGTTGCTGTTCTGCACTCTCTGAGGACCTGAGTTCGATCCCCAACACCAATAAACAGAAGGATGTGGCAATCCACTCCCGTCTCAAAAAACATTCAGCCATTGAAAACTCGATGAGGGTCATCACTACGTGTGGGACCCAACTCAAAGGCACCTAACAACAATTGTAAACCCTTGGGTAAAAACCAACATCTTCAGGTTTTGCTTTTCCAAACACAGAATTGTTCTACTTCTGGTGGAATTTTTAATGGAATTTGTGCCATTTGGGAAAGTCTGAGAGGGAGAATCTGAAAGACACCTTTGTGTTCTCCCATATGTAGAAAATGATTTGTGTTTGGGAGTCGAGGTGAGTATGTAATACAATAATGATGTTTGTTTAGTTTCTGCCATAGAGATACTATATCCTCCTCTGATTTTCTTGAAAAAAACATAATGTCTTTGGTTGTTCTTTTCTTAAGACCTTCAGGTGAGAGTGGTGTCTATGCTTGGCATGTGTTTAACCTTCTGAGTGTGTGTTTCCTTGTGAAATGTAAGTGAAGCAGCCTGCTTTCCCTGGCTGCTTCCCTTTTGTTTCCTTTTGTAGAATCTTGTTTCTATAAAATACCAGCTTACTTAAGCATTGCAGAATTTTCTTGAGTATAAGGTGATAGTTTTCTTGGTTGGAACCTAAGCGGATCGAATGACAAAGTCTGAAGAACTAAAGAGAATTGCTAAAATACAGTATATGAACATCCATGGAATCACCACACAGCTGCAGAAATATGTCATCGTCTAGTTTGATGTGTCTCCCCTCTCATTTTCCTCTATGGCCAGAGGATGGAGTTTTTGGATACTCTTTATATTTTTCCCATGTGTTTATCACTCAGCTGAGTTTTACTTGTTTTATCTTTTGAATTCTGAACGAGTTTCACATTTCCTTTTATATGCTTTTATGCAGAAAAGTTCATGTGTTTGAGCGGGGAGGGGGTTCTTTGCCTTTGTGTCTTGCGGATAAGCTGGAAGTTAACGGCTGTGATTTAGTCTGTTCACTTGCTCATTCTTCTGTGGGGCTTGGGCTATTTGAAGTTTATTTTCTGATGTTCTTGGCAATGGTATTCTTGGTTTTTGTCCCTCATTGATATTGCATCAGTAATTCTTTTTGAATTTTTATGTATTCATTTTTATTTTTATTTTTTTCAGTACTGGGGGTTGAACCCAGGGCCTTGTGCTTGCATGCTTTACAGGTACTGTACCACTGAGCTGCACCCCCAGTCCATTTTTTTACTTTTTGAGACAGGGTCTCACTAAATTACGCAGACTGCCTCTGGTCTCCTTCTTCTACCTCCATAGTTGCTGGGATTGCAGGCGTCCACCACGACACCCGGCTTGATGGGTTTTTTAATAGGTAAAGTTACTAGTTTGTAGGTAAGGGGTAAATTCCAATTCAGTAGGAGATTTTTGAAAAGATATGAATTGATCATCTGCCTTTATGGGTGTGTGTTTGTTGGGTGATTTGCCAACACTGGGACTGTTTTATTTTTCCATGCATCTAGTGTTAAACAGTATTTCTGTATGATTGTATTCTGATTCCCATTGACATTGAGCACTTCATATGTGGTCTTTTATGACGTGATATTTATTTTCCTCTCTCCACTTCTCTGTTTTTCTCTTCATCCCTTCTTTCTTTCCTTCCATCCTTTTGTCTGAGTCACTTTTTTTCTGACTGTAGTTGTTTTTATTAAATATATAGCAAACTGAGAGATTTTTGCAAATTCAGCTGGTGTTATACAGCCTTGCTACATCATTAGTTCATTCCAGGAATTTTTTTGTTGGTTGTGCTCTTTCTAAATAGAAAACGATGTCATTTGTCAAAAAAGACAGTTTGACTTGTTCCTTCTCCAGATACATGTTCACTTTCCCATTTTTAAAATATTTTCTTGTGATTCTTATTATACCTTATGTACCTTATTATATGGCCTGACATGCTGCCCAAGCAGTCTATCACTGAGCTACATTTCTACACCTAATGTATTTTGCAATAATTAAATTTCTTTTGAGCATTCTGCTTTTCTTTTTGGTGGCCCTGGGGGTTGAACTCAGGTCTTCACACAAGCTTTTCAAGTGCTCCACCACTAAGTTGTACCTCCAGTGCATTTTTTACCTTTTTTTTTTTTTTTTTTTTTTGCGGTACTGGGGGTTGAACCCAAGGCTTGGCGCTTGCATGCTCTACAAGTGCTGGACCACTGAGCTGCACCCCCAGCCCATTTCTTTACTTTTTGAGACAGGGTCTTGCTAAGTTACACAGACTGCCTCTGATCTCGAACTTGCGATCCCCCTGCCTCCGACTCCCGAGCTGCTGGGATTATAGGCATGTGCCACCACGCTCGGCTCGATTTAAGTATTTTCAGTACTCTGCCTTCTTGATCTCTCAATTACTGTTGAAGGTTCTTGAGGTCTCCACATATAATAATGAATCTGTGGTTTTTGTTTCAGTGGCATGTTTTTGTCTCATGTAATATGAACTCTCTTTAAGGGAATACCTATTAACATTTGTTTTATCATCTTAGAGTACTGCTTTAGTATTGGTTAATCCTTTTATTGTTATTTTCCTTGATGTACAACTTAATCACAAATTAATATAATTTCTATCTGGTTTTTGGATCAGTGCATAGTTCCATTTAAAATCTTTTTCTTTGTACTATTTTATCTATAAAATACTCATTTTTTTTTTCTGGGCACCATGGTGGATACCTGTAATGCCACTGACTTGGGAACTTGAGGCAGGAAGGTCTTGAGTTTGCAGCCAGAGGCAGATTGCACAATTTAGTGATACTCTCTCTCACAATGAAAATACAAAAGGAGCAGATCGGAACACTTGCCTAGTATTCATAATTCCTTGGGTTCAAACTCCAGGAATTCTAAAAAATTTTTTTTCAATTATTTACTTAATTCAATTATTTATTTTATGGCATTTAAGGGTTGAACTGAGGGCCTTGCACATACTTTGCAAATGCTCGACCCCTCGGCTGCACCCCTAGACCATTTATTTATTTCATTTATTTATTTATTTATTTATTTATTTTAAGATAGGGTCTTGCTACATTACACAGGCTGCTTCTGACCTTGAACTCATGATCTTTGCCTCCACATCATGAGTTGTTGGGATTACAGGCATGCACCACCACACCTGGCTCAATAGTCACATATTTTAAATGTCAAATGAAATTGACTAAATTTATATGAAATCTGATGTTTTGAGATGTGTATACATTGTGGAGTTGCTAAATGGATGTAGTTAACATGTACATTACCCCATAGCTATCATGTTTTGTAGTGAAATCACTTCAAATGTACATCCTTAGTGATTTTCCAACATCCAGTACAATCTTAATTACTACTGTCACCCTGTTGTATGATTCATTTCTCCTTTTTAGCTGGACTTTGGACTCCTTTGAAATATGTCTCCCAGACTTCACCAGTGCATGTCTTTATGTGTAAAATGGTTTTTCTTATAAAGAATACAATACTGAGTCTTGTTTTGTAATTTGCTGTCATTTTTAAAAAATTGATGGTACAGGTAAACTCAAACTCAAAAAGTGTTATTGAGACAGGTGGATTAATGGCTTTTTTCCATTGTTTCTATTGGATTGTATCTGTTCTATGTTATGCATTTTTAAGCTTTCCTTGTTTTTCTGCATTCTCATTTTAATTGGGCAGTTTGTATAATTCCATTTCCTCCTTCATTGTTGTTAGGTGCTCGAGTTGGTGTCTAACTCATAACTCATAGTGACCCTACGTACAACAGGTGAAACAGTATTGTTATTGCTTCTCTGCTATTCATAGGGTTTTCAATGGCAGATTGTTTTTTGGGAGTGGGTTGCCAGGTCCTTGTCCCAAGCCTATAGCACCTGGTGTTCCCACGCAGTCTCCCATCCAAGTACTAACCAGGCCCGACCCTACTTAGCTTCCCAAATCTTATAGGATCGGATGCTACCATAGTAGGGCTGCGGGCTCTCTTCCATTAGGATATCAAATGTACCTGTCTTTAAAATATTGTTATTGATTTCCCAAAGTTATCAAAATATATTTACACTTAATATAAATGCCCTTTCACACAACAATGTCTTTTTTAGGTATTGCAGTTACCTTAGTATATTATCAACTCCTCTTTTTTATTCCATATAGAATTAGTCATTCATTTTACCTATGGTTAGCTATAACCACCCGATACATAACTGATAACTGCCATCAGTGTGAGCAAACACTTTCTGTGAATATAGGTTGGAATGAAGAAAGTACTTTGTTGTATTTCCATTTAATTCTTCCTTAGCACTGTTTATGTGATGAGAATTCTTCCATCTTTTTTGGTGGTATTTAGAGAATTTCTTTTAAAAATTCATTCCTTGAGAATATAGTGATTATACAGTTTTTCAATTTTATTGGATTTTTTTCCCCCTTCAGGCTACATAATTTCCACTTATTTTATATTTATCTTATCTGTTCTGCATTCTCTAGCCCACTAATGAACATCCCTAGTGATTTTTTTATAAGTTATCCTTATTAGCCGGGCGCAGTGACACACACCTATAATCCCAGCGGCTCTGGAGGTGGAAGCAGGAGGATTGCAATTTCGAGACCAGAGGCAGTCTGTGTAACTCAGCGAGACCCTGTCTCAAAAAGTAAAAAAATGGGCTGAGGGTGCAGCTCAGTGGTCCAGCACTTGTAGAGCATGCAAGCGCCAGGCCTTGGGTTCAACCCCCAGTACCGCAGGAAAAAAAAAAAAAAGTTATCCTCACTGTGTGCATGATATCTGTGTTTTGATAATTTCTTTTCTTTCTTCGTTTTTTCTTTTTCCTTTTTTCCTTTTTTTCCCGGCAGTTCTGGGGACTGAACATGGGACATAGGACCTTGCACTCTACCATAGGCATGCACTCTACCACTGGCCTAATTTGGCTGGGTGTTTTGTTTTGTTTTGACAATTTCTAATTCTTTAATGATATCACAATATTCACACATCTTTCACTATGATTGCTTTTCCACCTGTGAGCACAATGAAGACAGTTGCCTAAAAGTCTGTCCAATAAATTCAATGTCTGAGGTTTCACAGAAAGTTCCTTTTAATTCAGTTTTTTCATTTGTGACTCATGTTTTCCTCTTTCTCTTTAGTCCCTGTAATTTTCATTGTTGGAATGTACACGTTTGCATATTAGAGTGGCATGAGTCTGAAAACTGGATTCTCCTTGTTTTCTAGTTTTGAGGCAAGAAGATTAAAGGGAGTTCAAATTGGGAATTTCGCTTCCCTGTGAACCTTTGGTTGTAGAAATCTCCCAATTTGAAGACAGTTAGAGAGGAGGAATTCTGTCTTTAAAAATAAATAAGTAAACTTGTAAAAATTCTTTTTCTTTAAATTAAAAAAAAATTTTTGAGCAGTTCTTTGTATGTAACCCCAGTTGGCCTGAAATTCTGTGTTTAGCCCAGAGTGACCTCAAACTTGTGATCCTTCTGGCTCAACCTTCTGAGTGCTGGGATTAGAGTAGTAAGTCAATATACCTACCCATGGTTTAGATTTGGGGAAGTAGTTTGTGTCTCCACCCTTAAGATAGAGTTTATTTAAAAGCAAATTGCTTTTTATAGCTATATTATCACAGAGAGGTGGATTTTTCTCTGACCATCACTGTGAGAACCTGGTAGAGTTTTTGTAGGTCAGATTTACAAATGTGTAGGGCCTTATGACAATTGGGTTCCAGGAAGATATACCTCCGGAATTTGTCGTCTTCTGCAATTCATCTGGGACATTGGGTTTTCCTACTTTTGTTCTTATGCTTTATTGGAAAAAGTTAATGCTTCCAGAATCTGCCTCCTTGTTTCTCCAGTTTGGATACAGTAGGTTGCCTTTTGACCTTAGTTCTTTTTGTTTATATTCAGGAATACAGTATTTTCCCCCATGTATTTAGAAATGCTTTTATCTCCATGAGTACAATATTATCGTTTTCTGTTAAGAATGTCTTAAACTTTTTTATTTTATTACTTACTTATTTTTGCAGTACTGGATCATTAAACCCAAGGTCTCGTGCATGCTAGGCAAGTGCTCTACCTTTTGATCTGTGTCTCCAACCCCTCTGTTTTTGTTTTATTTTTTGGAGATAATGTGTTGATAAGTTGAACAGGCTGCCTCTGGCCTCAAACTTGTGATCGATCCTCTTGCCTCAGCGTCCTGAGTTGCTGGGATGGAGAGTTGTGCACCTTCATGCCCAGCTCCTTGCTTTTTAATGTGTGGGTAAAAATGTCTCCTTATGTGTCCTTCCACGCTGAACTCTGTAGTAGAATTATGTGACATTGTATTTTGAAGTGTGACAATATTTAAGCCCAAATTCCTTCTTCCTCTGGTGCCCGACATGAAGAAAATGTGATCAGAAGGAGACTGAAATCATGCAAACTTCTGTCCACCTGAGTAAATCCTCATCTTTCTTTCCCTGTGAATGTCAGTACAACTCTTAGGTCAGGTTCCATTCCTTGCTTCTTTAAAACACACCCCACCTACTTCACTCGCCCTGAGTCCACAGTTATGTGCTTAATAATTCTTTGCATGTTCTCTCTCACTCACTCCTTTTTTTTGGCAGTACTTGACTGAACCCAGGACTTGTCACCTACTTTGCAAGTACTCTACTACTCGTATTTTGAGTTGGAAAAGCTTGGCCATGTTGTAATCATGTGTTCAACTCATGTTTATTCTGTCCATTATTAATCCTTTGGTATTATAAATATTTTATTTTTCCTTTTACTTCCCCTAATTTTTTTTTTTTTTTTTTGAAACAAGAGTCTGGTATGTTGCCCAGGTTAGCCTGGAACTTACCGTGAAGTTGAGGCTGGTCTTGAGCTCCTGATTCATCTGTCTCAGCCTCGTGGGTGATGAGTTTACAGACATGTACAAACTGGCTCTTACATCCATTTTTATGTATTCAGTTTCTCCATTTCTTAGGTATTTCTTTATCATATGAAGAAACTCTATTCTCAACCTAAAGATCAATTGACTGCGACTACCAAAGAGTTTATCTTTCTCTTTACAAGTAATTTGATTGTTTTTCACGGGATAGATGGGAATCTAAAGGATGTCTCCAAGTAGACACCAGTTTTGTCCTTTCCTCGTGTATTAAAGAAATTGTAACTTCTGACATTATTGTACAATTCCTGTTCTATGGTGGATCAATTTTCTGTTTTCATGATAGCCCATTGAAGATTGCTTTTCTTTTTGTGATCTGTTTATTCATATCTCTGTGAATAGAATAATGTCCTGAATGGTGTAATCTCATAGGTTTTTATTTCTATTCAGCAAACCGTCACTTTCTTATTCCAAAGATTTTAAATGTTTCTGGACATTTATTTTGCCTCCCGGGCTTGACAGGTTTGTTGACTAGTCAAAAGTGCATTTTGGAAATTACAGAATTTTGTGCATCTCTATGAGAGATGACATGTTGGTGACAGTGCACTGTTTCTAAGAACACACGAAATCCCTTCAGTTGTTTTATTGTCTGTTAACATTCTCCAGTAAAAACTGGAGTGATTATTTCTTAGCCCTGTGAATTGTCTTTCCCAAGTCCATTACTTTTTAATTAAGCTTGGTCTGTGAGAAACCACGTACACGCTTCCACATGTTGTTTTTCAGTGAAATCACAGAGGATGTGCTCAGTTCCATAAGTTAAAAGTTGTGAGGTTTTAAATAGTATCTACCAAACCAGCTCTTTGGAGTTTGATCATCCAGTGTGTATTTTGGGTTCCCATTAGACAGTCTCCCTCTGGTGAGTATGTCAGAATATTACAAGCATTCAGAGGGAGATTAGGTGTTAAACAAACAATATATTCTTGACCTAAACGGGAAAGATGAGGCTCTCTTTATAGTTAAGCTGATGAGGTGTTCATCCCATTTAGAGTTCCCAGACACCAGGACCAGTTGAACATTTTTCTTCAGGATTTCTAGGAATATGCAGTCTCAGGATACCTGCTGTTAACTCTGTTATGGCCACCAAACAGTAGGAATTTGTCATAAGAGTAGGTAGAGACCCAGCAAAGACAGAAAAATTAGCATAGTCCATTAACACAATCGGTGTTCCTGTTCTGCTGTTGCTTTACCAATATTTCTAATTTAGTGTCAGAATCACTGTGTGAGAGGATGTGAATATGGATAGACCGTAAGAGTGTGATAACTAAGACATCCAGTGAACATTTGGAAAAAACAGTATCATGTAAATTTTTTATAAATTGAGCCTGGAGCTCCAGTACCACGAATCTCATTCTTTTTCCTGGAAATATGTGAGGTGTTTTAGGAGTCAGTGACCTTTGAGGATGTGGCTGTGAACTTTACCCTGGATGAATGGGCATTGCTGAATACTTCCCAAAAGAAGCTCTACAAGGACGTGATGTAGGAAATTATCAGGAACCTGGCCTATATAGGTAGAGATGTTGCATGAAGTATTTTTCCTAGGGAGATGCAAAGGGAACATCCATTCATCCCAGGCGGAGGGGTCACAGACAGACCAAGGAAAAGATGACATCAGATTGAAGTTGGTGAACTAGTGATTTTATTGCAGCTGCTTACAGGGTTGCCAGTGTCTGAGATTGGAAGGCAGGTGGAAGTGCCGTTGGATTGTTTTAGCCCAGTTCTGCACATCAGAGCTTGTGAAATGAGTGCTTTTGTTCCTGTCATTTCTCTAAGGGCACCCATATCTAACCTTCAGTTGAAGTTGACCTTGAGAGTGGCTTCGCCTATTGCTTATATGCATGGAAATTCTTGCAAGAGGCCTGTGGCAGTATCCACACAGGTGAGGGAAGTATGTCCCTCATTGACAGGCCTAGGCCCTGTGCAGTCCACTTGAAAATCCCAAATGGGTAAAGTGTATTTATGGATCTGCCCCTCACAGCATACATACATTCACTGAAATCATAATGAAGAATGGGTCTCAAAGCTGGGCGCAGTGGCGCACGCTTGTAATCCCAGCGGCTGGGGAGGTGGAGGCAAGAGGACCGCAAGTTTGAGACCAGAGGCAGTCTGCGTAACTTAGTGAGACCCTGTCTCAAAAAAGTAAAAAATGGGCTGAGGGTGCAGCTCAGTGTTCCAGCACTTGCAGAGCATGCAAGTGTGAGGCCCTGGGTTCAACCCCCAGTTACCACCAAAAAAAAAAAAAAAAAAGAAAAAAGAAAAAAAGACTAGGTCTCAGATGTTTGGATATCATGCAGAATATCAGAATATTTCACAGGAATGATGGCAGCTCTATTCTGTGTGGCTCCCCTGTGACTAGTCTTTATATGAACCTAATGGCAGCCTATAGTGGTATCTGAGGGTGGATAGGGTCAAATATTGGTAAGGGCATCTGCTTGATTTCTGGGAGGACTGAATGGAAAGTGGGCTGCCAATAGAAAATTTCCAGTTGTTCTGATTCCAGTTAAACTCTTTCTACATCTGTTGTCCTCACTTTGGTTAACTCAGCACCTGACAGTTTTCCCTCTCCTATTGGGCCACTGATAAACTCAGGCCTATGAATACAGCTCAACTGTCAGTACAGATGGTCACAGATCAAGTCTCATGTGTCACAGGTAGCCATAGTGCCCTTAACTCTGTCCACTGGTTATTTTTCCCTTCTCTTTCCAGCTACATGGTATTTGTTCTTTTCATTTGCCACAGTGATCTGTTGCTGTTTAGTGCCCCCTGCTTGTGTTGTCTGTGTGCCGGGCCCCTATGGGGATGGGCAGCGTCCCTTGTCTGTTTTGACTGTTGGTTTAATTACTGGGGGGGGGCCTAGTTGCTTGAAAGGACACTGATCACAGCACAACCTGTATGGCATTGGTGACGAGGCTTACAGATATTACACCATATGTATTTTTTGCTGAGTTTGATTGTTTCATCTCAGAAAGAAGCTTCACCAAAAGGCTTTCAGGCCAACCCTTTATCAGATAAACTGTTTTTATTGTTACTGAAGTGGAATCAGTGATGGATTCCATTTCTTGCACCACTCTATATATGGTTACCAATTGCTCTTCTAGCGCTGTATACCAGGATTCTGCTCCTTTCCATGACTGCAGCCAAAACCCTACTGGAGCTATTTAGTCAAGTTATTTTTGTCCCATACCCCAAAGCTATAGCCCTCTGGGGGCTACACAAAGAGGTACCAGAGCACGCAGCTGTTTTTCCTATGTCATTGTGATTTAGTTTTTTCAAAAGACTGTCACAATCCCATGAAAAAACTTTTTATCAAGTTATACAAAGAACAGACAACATGATCAAGTTAGAATCTGAAAATGTGCCAGTACCTCAGGAACTCCCCAAACACTCGAAGCTGTTTTATATTTATGGATATAGGTTGCTGTGATATGTTCTGAATAACCTTGTCAGGTATCATATGCATCTTACCCAACCATAAAACTCCCAAGAATTTTACAGTTATTCTTGTCCCTTCCCCCTTTGTGCGTTGACCTTCTCATTCTTCTTTATGTACATTTATACATCATCCAGATGCCACTCTATGTCTGTAAGACAGTTTGAGGTTAGCATTGTATCATCTGTGCAATGAAACCTTTTAACAGAAGGTGGACAGGATTCCAAAGCAAGGTACTGGGCCACCATTCCATGGCAAATAGTGGGACTGTGGAGGTAACCTTGGGGACATACTCTGAAGATCATCTACTGTCTGTGTCAGGTAAATGCTTGTCAGCTAAGGGGATTCTGAAAAAAACATCAGCAAGGTCTAGTACAGCACGAAAAGGTCCCTTCACCTCCACCAGTAAATCTGCATTCTAACATATGGTCTCCAGTCACCCTGTAGGACCCTCACCTGTAGATAATCTCAGCGATTAACAGTTGAGATGATTCCCTTTGTGAGAGTTTTCTCTTTTAAGCAGGGAGCACAAAGGAATCAGCTTTGCCTCCTAATCATTGACCCCTTTGGTGAACTATTGGTCAGGTTTTAAAGCTCACAAGCACAGCATTTGGATTTTGTCAGTTTTCCCTAGGTAGTTTGAGTCTTGCCAGATTTGCTTTCTAGTGGCCCACATAGCCCCCTTTGTCTGTTTTCCTTTCCTTTCATCCTCTCCTGATTCCTTTGGCACCTTACAAACTTGATTTGCATGCTCTTCTAAATCATAGAGATCTCCCAGAGGCTCTACCGCCTTGTGAAGACTATGTACTACCAGAGGACTCAGCACTGCCACTAGAGCCCCATAACCAGTCTGAAGGTGCCTGCTTGATCAGCTTCTTGAATAATTCTCTTGTGAACCAACTTCTATCTGTCCCATAGAACTGGGCAGCAAACACTGCCTCTCTCATGCTTAGTTCCAAAACCCTGGTTGTAGGAATCCCATAATGCTTGGATTCTACATTTCTGCAAAATCAGCAATGTAGAGATGACACCAAACTCTGCTGCCAGCCTGACCAGCAGTGGCCAGGGCTACAACAGCTTCTGAGTGCCCAAGTAGCTGAATATGGGAAAACATTTCCCTACTTTGCTCCTTTACAGCAGGATGTCTTGGTTGTGCTGTCCCTTTATTGGACATCCTTCAAATGAGTGTGTGGCACCACATCGTAGAGACTGCAAAGAGCATGGCTCTTCCAATTCCTGACTTCCCCTCCATGCACCCTCTGTTCTAGTACATGGTTTCCTTTTAATGGCCCTGATCTCTTAACTACAGTCTCCTTGACTACTTTAGCCTTACTACCTCCCTACTAAAACTGCATGCCTTTTAAATCTTTTCTGCTTTTTTGCTACGGTTTCTTGCTGTACACCTTTCCCTCTTCACTATCTGAATACTCTCATATGTCCCAAGTACCTGGATCCCAACAGAGGGTTTTCAGCACAGATCCAGTTTGCCTCTTTTCTTAGTGCCTCCCCAGACATAAGAAATGACAAACCAGTGCCTCCATTTCATCCTTCGTTATTCAGGTATGTTTTCTCAGGATTCTGCCCAGCCCCAGCTGCACATCCTAAAATCCACACCAGGAGCCATGCAGCAGCCACTACAGCAAGGAGATATGTTGTCTGATACCCCAAAGGAAGGCAGCCCGTATGAGATTCACCCTATAGATACATCACTCTCAGATGGTTCAGCCCCAGCCACGTATCTGACCACCTATAGCAGAGGCCATACCACTACAGCTGTAGTCTGAAAGCATGCCATCCCATAACACAAAGGAAGGCAGCACTCTCAGAATTTCCCTCTCAAACATTTCCTCTGTAGTTGGAATTACTAACAGGAATATGGGATTCCTCCCATGAATGCTCCACCCTGACTTGGAATTCCTTACAGGAGCTTGATATCGCCTCCACAGATGTTCCATCCCATGTCATCTTTTCTTCTTTGTGATCCCTATTTGGGAGCCAAGTGTTGTGTGAACCACTTTTTATGGGGAGATGTAAAAGGAATGTTCATTCACCCCAGATATAGGGTGTTGAAGTAGACCAAAAAAAGGTTTACATCAAATTAAAGTTGGCAAGCAAGTGAGTTTATTGGGGTTGCTAAAAAGGTGTTGGTGACTCTTGGACATTTATGGACAGCTTCACTGCTGGGGGAAAGTTGAGGTGTTCCCACCAAGGAATTCCAACCCATAGAGGCCCTCCCAAAGAGTCTCATTCTGAGCCAGTCATTCACCTATAATGTAGCTTAGTATCACCAGCAGTTGGGGCAGAATGAAGTGGTTATTAGCAGCTCAGGGGAGAGTTTTAAATGGATCTGGTGAAGGTCTTAAGATCCTCCTTTCTCCTTCCCTCCAATATGGTATGTGAATATCCTGTTTACCATTACCATGTTCCTCCCCATCTGCTGTTCATTTGTGCTTAGTTCTTTGCAATGACTGCAGGCCAAGGTCTTCTCAGTCATGACTGGTGTTGTTTCAGGATGCTAAATGTTACGTTGAGAACCCATTCCTTCCAAGAACCAGCTACTCTGAAAGACATGAGTATTCCCTTACTTAAGTAAATGAGAAAACAAGTGTTTGTTTCTTATTTTGCTGGTCCATTATTTGGAATATGGAAAAAGTGCATTGCTTTGAATATACCAGGCATGATCACTTTATTCCATGAGTATAGCTAGAAGCTAATAATATTTTTTTGTAATATTGTGACAGATCATAATGATTTTTCTGGTTCTAAATTTTAGGGAAAAAACATGAAGACCAAAACATTAATGATGAGTACAAAAACCCCAGGAGAAATCTAAGGTAATTTGTACTGACCAAAATCTTGGTGTGACAGGAAATTTGAAAACCAAGGAAATGATGTACAAATAAATCCAGGTTTAAATTGATTTAATCTTGAAAGTATTTCCACCCCCTTCCCCAAATCTGCATACATGTTGAGGATCCATGATCAGAAAACTCAAATTCCCAAATGTACCATTATTGGAAACATCTGGAGCACTATGCCACAAGTGACACTTTTTCATTGTTCACTACCCACAAATTTTGCTCCATGAACAATATTATTTAAAATATCACATTGAATTGCATCCAAGCTTTGGTCAGATGTATGTGAAACAAAAATGAATTTTCTGATTAGACTGTCCTCCATCCTCAAAACATCTCATTATGGGTATGCATGTATTTCAAAATTAAATATGCTTATGATTTGTAGCATTGTGCATTAGTTTTACTGAGCTGCATTTAAGTGTGAAATAGATATTTGATATTTGCTAAATACCTAGCATGGAGACGGTATTAGACACCTGTCCTTGAGCCATCCTGCAGCGCATTCAATCTGAATATGTTTTCAAAAATTCTTGTAGGGTATACACCAACACTTTCCTGTTAAATCTTTAATTAAAAAACAAAAAACCAAAAAAACCTTAGTAATGCATTTCCCTTTTTTACAGAAGTCAAGTAGTAATGAAACTCTGTGATCCTAAAGATGGTAGTCAGTGTGGAAGAATCTTCAACCAGAGTCCCAAGCATATTGTGAACCAGAAAACTCATCTAAGAGTAGTACCATGTGAAAGCTGTGTGTCAGGAGAAGTCCATACTGGGCATTCGTCCCTAGAAGTGCCCCTGAGAGCTCACATTGAACACAAACTGTATAAGTATCAACAATATGGAGAAAAGCCATATAAACATGAGAAATATGACAAAACCTTAAGTTCTGTCCAGTGCTCTCAGAAGCTTGAAAAGACTCACAGTGGAGCAAAAGGTTATGAAAATAAACACTACTGTGAAGGCTTTTGCGGTTTGATTTGAATCAAGAAAGGAGTCACACTATAGAGAATCACCATGAATGTAAGCAGTGTGGGAAAGTCTTCACTCGTTCCAGTTCTCTCCAAGCACATGAAAGAATTCATACTGGAGAGAGGCCGTATGCATGTAAGCAGTGTGGGAAAACCTTTGCTCGTTCCAGTTCTCTTCAAACACATGAAAGAATTCACACTGGAAAGAAACCATATGTTTGTAAGCAGTGTGGAAAAGGTTTCACTGATCACAGTTCCCTTCAATTCCATGAAACAATGCACAGTGGAGAGACACCCTATAGATGTAAGCAATGTGGGAAAGTTTTCACTTGTTCTAGTACCATTAGAAAACATGAAAGGACACACACTGGAGAAAAACCTTATCTTTGCATGCAGTGTGGGAAATTTTTCAGTTCTGACACCCATAGCAGAGGAAACATAAAAGAATTCATACTGGAGAGAAACCATGTTTATGTAAACAGTGTGGTAAAGCCTTCACTCATTATAGTTCCCTTTGATACCATGAGATGATTCATAGTGGAGACAAACCCTACATATGTAAGAAATGTGGGAAAGCCTTTTGTTCTTCAAGATACGTTCATATACACAAAAGAACCCACAGTGGAGAGAAACCATGTTCATGTAAGCAGTGTGTGGGAAAGCCTTCTCGTCTTTGACTGAGTTTCAAAGACATGAATGGAGTCATAGTGGAGACTATCACATAATAGTGGAGACTATCCCTATGTATGTAAGCAATGTGGGAAGGCCTTGTCCTGGAGTCACTTTCATATACATGATCGATGTCACAGTGGGGAGAAGCCATATGCATGTAAGCAATGTGGGAAAGCCTTCCGTTGGTCCTGTAACTTTGGAAAATACAAACAGATGCACAGTGGAGAAAAACCATATGTATGTCTGCAATGTAGGAAAGCATATTTTAGTCCCAGTTCTTTGAAAAACATGAAAAAAGTCACAATGGTAAGAGATGATTTGTATGAAAGCAATATGGGAAGTCCTTTGTTATTTCCAGTTCCCTTCCGATACATGAATTTACACTGCAGAGAAGCCCTATGAATGTAAGCAATGTGGGGAATCCTTCAGTCCTCCCAGTTCATTTATAAAACAAAAAAATACATTGGATAGAAAACATAGCCATGGAGATAACAAGGAAAACCTTTGATTCTTCCCTTTCCCTCCAAAACCATGGAAGAACTCACACAAGAGAGAAGTCCTGCATACGTAACCAGTGTCACACTGAACAGAAACCGTTTGTATTTACATATTGTGGGAAAGGTTTTTTTTTTTTTTTTTTAACGATTCCTTTTTTAGACATAGAAGAAGTCAGTGGCATGTAACCCTAAATACAGAAAATGGGAAGCTTTGTTACCACTTCTCTAGTATAAGGCAGCAGGGAGGTCAAGCTGTGAAAAGCATGATGGTCAAGGACCCTGTGCTCTACTGTGAGGAGCCAGCCCCATCACTGAGGATAACACACAATGGCACGATGGAAGGAATTATTCATTTAAAGCATGTGGGAATTCCATTATTCATGTCTATTCAAAGCTATATAGGAACATAGTATGGAGAGAGCCTGCAGCTGTAGCACTGTGGTGTCAGATCTCAGAAGCGAAGGAGGGTCGGGCCTGGTTATTAGTACTTGGATAGGAGACCACCTGGGAACACCAGGCTCTGTAGGCTTGGGAGAAGGGTCCAGCAACCCACCCCCAAAAATCAATCTGCAATTGAAAACCCTATGAATAGTAGAGAAGCACTAACAATAGTGTTTCGCCTGTTGTATGTAGGGTCACTATGGGCCGGACACCAACTTAAGGGCACCTAACAACAAGAAGTACGGAGAGAAAGTTTGAATAGATATTCAGAAGTATTCATTTGGCACTCGTGTAAACACACAGTGGATCAAAATCTGCAATTGTTAAAAATACAAGAAAGATGTGAGTTTTAACAAATACTGTCAATGTCCTGTGAAAATTTGTCATGTAGTGCCATATAATTTGTAGTATACTACATTTATTTGGAGTTTGGTTTCTTTGTTTTTGATTTTTAGAAGGTTCCTACTATGTACCCTAGGGTGGCCTTGAAGTCACTGTTAGCCCAGGGTGGCCTGGAACTTGCGGTCCTCCTGCTTCTACTTCTCAGGTTCTTTGATTCTGACCATCTGCCAACACACCCAACATCAGTAATTCATTATTTAATTTTTAATTTTTAATTTATTTTTTGTTGGGTTTTTTTTGTCCCAGGGTCTGGCTGTGTAGTCTGGGCTGACCAGGAACTTGCTATGTTGACTAGGTTGGACTTGAACTAGTGTTGATCCTCCTGCCTCAGCCTCCTGAAGGCTGGGATTACGGGTGTGCACCACCACACCCAGCTTATTAGTAACCCATTCTTAAGTAGTTTCTAGAGTATATATTTCTGATTCTTACTATTGAAAATGAGTGTGAAGGAGGTCAGTGTTACCTGCTTGCAGTGTCAGCATAAGTAAAAGGATTGCTTATGTTCAGAGACCAGTGAGATATCCCCAGCTGAAAAAAAAAAAAAAAATGAGTTAATTCAGGTGATATAATACTGGGCACCTTGACACATGCGGATAATCCCAGCAACTGGGGAGGCTGAGACAGAAGGATTGCGAGTTTGAGGTCAGAGGCAGCCTTTGCAACTTAGACCACATCTCAAAGTAAAAAATACATGTGTGTGTTAAAAATAATTGGGGTTGCCACTTCCTGGTCAAGAAAGGCCCTAGGTTCAAGTCCCAAGTTTTGTAAAAACAAAACCATAGTTTCATTTGTTTTGTTAAAGCAATGTCATATGAGTTTAATGGGTAATGCCTTTTTATATTATATCATGTAGTAAGTTTTGTTTCTCTTCCATTTTAGACTGTTGCCATGTGTGAGTTGAAAGTCTTTATAATGTGACAGTAGGTGTGTTTTCTTTGCTTTAATCAAAGTGCCTGATACAAACAATTAGGGGGTAAAGATTTATTTTAAATCACAGTTCAGATACATTCAGCCCATAATGGTGGAAAGTCACAGCCAAGCCTGTGGTGAAGGACTTCATATCATGCAGCAGAGAGAGGTCACAGGAACTGGGGTTCCAGGTAAAACTTGTAAAGGCCTGCCTCCAGTAACCTACTTGCAGCAATTAGGTCCCACATCCCAAAATATTCCACAGCCTCTCAAAACTCCTCAACCCACAAGGGACCAAGCATTCAAACACATGAACTTCAGGAGATATTTTAAATTCAAACCATAGCAGTAGCCATAAATTTCTTGGGATTTTTGTTTGTTTTTTAATTATGGCTAATGGGCCATTGAAAGTGACATTTTCTTAATCCTAATAATCTTTTCCGTAGGTCTCTTGTGGCTGGTTCTTAACATTTCCATGAAGTACGTTGGCATCTTGGAACTTGGACTAATCTGTACTCAGTCATTTCAGTGCTAGGTCAATATTTTGGAGTGTTCTGGTTCAATGCTTGTCCATGTGATTGGCATTGGGCCACCATGCTAAAACCTGTTATGTATGTATGACAAAGAAATGGAGAGGCATGTTTCTACATATTCTATTAGAATCTACACAGTGGAGGGTTTGACCCTATGGTTAATAGGTGTAGTTTTTGTTTTTGTCATTCCCAGTCTTGAGGTTGGTACTGTATACAGTATGAGGATTGAGCTGTTCAAGGATTAGTCTATTTGACAGCTATGGTCACTTCTTCATATACCTGGAGCCACTGCTGGCCTTACTGAGTTTTAAGCCTGTGGGCAAGGCAGGTCTTCACTTGCTCCAGAGACTTTCCCTGCAGTTCGCACACTTAAGGGAGGCTAATGTACAAGGTGTGGGATATCCCCCAAGTGCATTAGACAGTGCTGTAAACAAACAGTAGAGACCTGCACTGAATGGGGAGAACTGAGGGAACCCAGCATTCTCCCTGACATCCTCAGCATTTTCACAGTCCTCTCTGTAGTACACTCTGTGGGAGTGAGGAGGCTGGGGAAATAGAATAGTGCCAGTGCACTCAGTGCTGCCTCAGACTAAACCATACTTGGCAGGGATGCATCTCCAGAGGTCTAGCACTCCACTGGCCACGGGCTCAGGGCTGTCAGTCTCTTCAGTTATCCTCAATGATGGGGCTGGCTCCTCACAGTAGAGCACAGGGTCTTTGACCACCAAGCTTTTCACAGCTTGACCTCCCTGCTGCCCAAACTCATTTGTTCTCCACATGGCTGTCTCAACCAGACACTGTCACAAGGGGTCCTGGGGTGCCCTAACTTGTGATTAGTCCTTGTTTTCAGATCTCCAGAGTAGCGCAATTTCAAAAATAATTCCTGAACGTGATGCCTAGCTATATAGCACTCTTAAGGTATGGGAAGCAACAAAATGAATTTTCTCTACAATAGTATCCTGCCGTGCATGAGGAGTCACAACATATGCCCCCACTGGAATAAAGTCTTGTAAGAATGGTGGAATTGTCCTGTGGCTACAACTCCTATGTGTTTTGACCAGAACTGCCTGCATTACCTTGTGGTAGATTAGCTTCCTCTCCCAACCTGGGAGCTAGAAGTGGAGTTGTGGGCCATTTTCTACTTTTTGTAGCCTTCCTATTTGAGTTTTCAGCTGTCCTATCACCTCTTGTGATTTCTGATTCTTTGTTCACAATGCAGTCACATGTAGGCAGCTTCTAATCCACCATTTTACCCCTGAAGTCATTGTCTTATTTATTTATTTTTGCAGTACTGCGGGTTGAACCCAGGGCCTCGCGCCTGCATGCTTTGCAAGGCTGGACCGCTGAGCTGTGCCCCCAGCCCTTTTTTTTTTTTTTTTTTTTAAACTTTTTGAGACAGGGTCTCGGTAAATTATGCAGACTGCCTCTGGTCTTGATATTGCAGTCCTCCCACCTCCTCCTCCAGAGCTGCTGGGATTACAGGCATGCACCACTGCACCTGGATCCTTGTCTTATTTATGATCCTCAGGTAATACATCTATAGTTTCTGCAATCAGTGTCCTATATGTTAGTTTCAAATCAGATTCTGAGGCTCTTCTTGAGCTGAGAAAACTTAAGCTACTTATAGTGTTCCACAATGAACACCAAGCATCCTTGGACTCCATCTGTAATAGTGAAGAACTCCCAGTAGCTCAGGGGTAACAGTTGCTTCTTGGAGGGAATTTTATCTGAAGTTTTCGTTGTTGTTGTTCTCTTTGTTTTGGTGAGGGTAAACATTACATAGCTGTTGGGGGATCCATCACAGGACCTACAATGGTGTCTTCAGTTAACAAATTTTAGCTAACAAGCTTAATAGGGATTGGGAAACACCCAGAAGAATTTTCTTGCTCAAAGCTGAGTGTGCAGACTCTAAAGAGATGTTAAAGACCTGTGTGATTGGGGCCTTCAGGTTCTAACCAAGACACACATGGATGAACATTTTATATCATCAGAGGGGAGTGTGTATTAGTATGGATGACTTCACAGAAATGCCTCAAAGAAGGAAAAGTCACCTTGGGTTGAACATACAGCTCAGTGGTAGCATGCACCTAGGCCTAAGTTTGATCTGCAGAAAAGAATGCCTGACACCTGGTGTACATTTGTAATCCCAGCTATTAACAAGGCTGAGGTAGGAGCCAGAAGCAGCCTGGGCCATGGAGGGAGACCTTGTCTCAAAATGAGTAATAAAAGGGCTAGGGCTGCTGCTCAGAAGTTAAGAGTATTTACCTACCAGGCACAAGGTCCTCAGTTCATTCTTGCAGTGCTGCAAAAAACAAAAACCCATGAAACAACAAGAAAAGATTATGATCTGGGTACAATACTTTGGCAAAGTTTAGCTGCCACTAATTAAATGGGAATCTCCTATGTTGTTGGGTGGAGCAGTGGCATTTTTGAAGTGTATGTGTATTAGTTAATTACATAAGTGTTGCCATTTGTATGCATATATAATACATAAAAACAAGCATAGGTGAGTGTCTTTTGTATTTGTGTGTAATAAACATTGTTTCAATATATGTATGTAGAAACTTATGTGTTTTTATATGATATAAATATGTAAAAATATTCTGTGTACTTGTTTAACATCTACATATAAAGCAATTTATATGTAAGCATACTCTTGGAGGGGCTGGGGTTTAGCTCAGTTGGTAGAACAATGCTCCAGTTTGTGAAGACACAGGTTTGATGCTGAGCACCGAAAAAATGGGAGAAGGATGTGGTAGTCCACTCCTGAAAACAATCCTGAAACAATTAGCCATTGAAAACCCTATAAGGATCTCTGTCAGTTGGACCTGACTTGATGGCATCTAACAACAATAGTCTTAGAGTTCTTTATATGTTTATATTTTATAACTGTATGTATGTCTGTGTCTGTATGTATCTACATAATTGTATCATTAGATGTAAACATACAGGATGAAATAATTATGTGGGATTAGCTCATTCTTTTGTGGAGTCTGAGAAGTCTTGGGATCTGTAATCAGCAAGCCAGCACCCTGGAGAGCCACTCTGAAAGCTGATAGGCTGGAAAACCCAAGAATAACTTAGGTTTCAGTTCAGATCATTAGGTAGTAAAAGGCCTGTGTCCCATCTCAGTCCAGTCAGGCAAGTGTCCTTTGTCCAGATTTTTGGTCCTCAATTTATTGGATGAAGCCCACCCATATCACCTAGAGCCATCTCTTTTCCATCATCAACTTCAATGTAAATCTGACCCAGGATCACCTTCACAGACACACCCAGAAAAATGTTTGACTTAATGTTCACACTATAGCCCAGTTAAGTTGACACATAAAATTAACTATCACAGTATGTGTATTTGTATTTATAAGAATATTTCATAAAAGATACACATATTAAATATGTCATGTTTTTATAAATAGTGACCACTGTCACCTGAAAACCGAAGGTGGGAATTCTCTTCCCACCGAAATAAAGGAGACAGGCCACCACTGGTAACTGGGAAGGCAAAGGACAAGGAACATGGCCAGGGTTTTAGAAAGATGGGTAGGGGGAAAGTTCTCTTGTCAGGGCTGTGAGACTCTATCTACCAAGGGCTTCACTCATGCTTCAGGAGCTCGGTCTTCAGTGTTTTGCTCCCAACCCATCACCTTTATTCTGCATTGCTTATCTGTCTTCATCCCTTTTGTTAGCTCTTTGCTGTTTCTTGCCAATAGTCCTGTGACATGTCTACTTTTTCTGGTATCCCCAAAACATAATCTAAGGTAGAAATGTAACTAATGGGGCTGTGGCCTAGGGATGAGCTGTTGGCTGATATCTCTCAACCTTAAATACTGCTTGATGCTCCCTCCCTAACCCTAGTTAAGTATGGCAGCACTTCTCTAAATATTACTGGACACAAACACAAACTTGGCTGACTGAGTTCTGTCTCTGCTCTCAGTTTTCTGCTTTCCCCAGGAAGTTCAACCTGGAACTGTTGGTTATTTGTGAAGATCCCATATCCTTATTCTTGCCATTCCACCTTTGGTACCTCCAAACCCTAAACATAGTGATCAGTGGAACCTAGTCCACTTTACTTAAAAAAGTCATTGGCTTCCTGTCCTCCTATAACTTTACTGCAAACTGCAACACATATAAAGAAAAAAAAGTACCTTTAACTTTGTTGCTTAAAAAATAACTAACTGGAATTCATATGCATAAATGTGACCATTTTAAATTGAACATTTTAATACCATTTAGTACATCCCCAAGGTTGTGCATCCACCACCTCTGTCTAGTCCCAAATGGTGTCCGTTATCCAGAAGCAGAACTTCATGTACACAAAACGGCTTATCTCCATTTGCATCTCCTCCAAGCCCTTGGTAACCACAAATCTGCATACTGTCACTGAATTTTAATGCTCTGAATATTTTCTTTGAAAAGAATAAGTAATATAAAGTGTGTTGTGTTGTATTGCATGACGTTACCCAACATGATTGTAGAGGTTTAAAAGTTCCAAGTTCTTAAGTCAGCTAGATGCAGAGGGGTGCCTCTGGTATAGCTCCAGTTTAAGGCTTGAAGGCTTGAAACCTGAGAGGGGACAGAATTTGATCACATGTCTGAGGGCAGCAAGGATGGGGGATGGAGAAACAGGTATCCTAGTTTGAAGGCAGGCAGGAGGAATTCCATCTTAAGAGAGAATCAGCTTTTTTATTCTGTTCAGGAATCTCATCAATTGAGGCCCACCCAAATTTTAGAAGGTAATCTGCTGTATTCATTCTACCCCTTATAAGTGTTAAAAATCTCCCCTAACACCCCAACAATGTCTAATTATGTATCTGGGCACTGAGAGGACCAGTCATAAAGACACATAAAATTAATCGTCAAAGATTTCACCCAGATTGTATCATGGCTTCATCCCTGTTTTTAGATAACTGACATGCCACTGTAAGAATATACCATAGTTTGTGTATCCATGCACTCACTTGTAGGCATTATGGCCGTTTGCACCTTTTGGCTGTCAGGAAAAGGTCTGCTATGTTCATGTATAGTCAAATGCACTTGTTTTCTTATTTTTTACTTCAGGAATTCCCAGAATGTTTTCCAAAGTGACTGCTTCATTTTATATTTCTGTCAGCAGTAGGCAAGTTCTCATTTCTTATCCTCACCAAGGGTTTTTACTATATGACTTTATGATTACGATTATCTTTAGTATTAATTTGTCATGGTTTTACTCTGCATTTACCTGGTGACCAGTGATAGGTATGGTCCTACAAGCTGAACATACATCAGTTCATTAACGTCACAAAAAAGATAGAAGTATTTGATTTCAAAGACGTGAAAACAGACATGCTGTCAGGTAGAGTGTTGAATTAAAGTGGAAAAACTGTAAATTTTAAATCTGCATTGGTTCATCCAAAAGCACTGATTGGTCAAGGGTGATGGAGAAGGGAGGCCAAGCTATTCTAGAAAAGGAGGAAGATCTCAATTGAAAACAAGGCAACGATTTTAGCTGGCATCAATACAATTTACTCTAATATCAGAATATTCTGTTCTTAGCATATTAGGAGGAAAAGGCATGTATTATAAAAGTGGAGAAACACCACATGAGTTTCGCCAAACTAGGGGTCATAATTCTAGATGGGGCTTTTTTTAGTGGATACTTTAATATGCCAAAGAATGTCAAGGTTTAAGATTAAGTTAATTTGCCCTCAGAAAAGCTGAATTGAGTTACCTGTGTTTGTACATTTCTGTAATATTGGCTGTCTGGAAGCAGATGCAGGAACACCAAGAATTTGCGGTTGTCCTGGGCTGAATATTGAGTTACAGGTCAACTTGGGCTACATGAATCTTAATTTGGTTGAACTGAAATCAAGATCTGGCGGAGATATCTTCACTCTCTTGTACATTACACATTATTCAGAGTAGCCAAAGTGTGAAAATATTCTAAATGGCCCTGAATGGATAGTGTGTTATGTTCATACAGTGGAATATTAGCCTTTAACAAGGAAACCCTGTCATTTGGGACTGCGTGGAAGAATGTTAAGAATATTATGGTAGGTGAAATAGAACCAGAAAGGCTACTACAGTATGATCATATTTATATGTAAAATTTAAAATAGCTAAACTTATATAAGCTGAGGGTAAAATTGTGGTTGCCAGAAATTGGGGCCAAGAAATGGAGAGATGTTAATGTGAAGGTAGAAAGGGTCTCTTCTGCCTGAATAAATTCTGATCTAGGTTTTAGCATGTTGACTATAGTGAACAATGTAAACTTGTGAATCTGAGTCCAAATCAGTATCTTTTCATGAAAGTTACCTATTTTATGATACTGTGTTTATAGCAAGAGAAAATGAATGAATGTAAGTAGTATACTGTATTTACTCCCTTTCATAGATTATCTCTTTTTCAAAAGGTATAAAGAGATTAATTTGTATTAAAAATGACTTGATACTTAGTTTCTCATTTTTTGAGCTCTTATATTTTACTTTTTAAAATTAGTTTACAAGATAATGGGTTTTAATCTTTTTCATACAGTTGAATCATGTACTTAGCTCTTATTCACACTATCCTACCCTGCCTTGTCACTCCCACCTGTCTCACTGCAGTTCCCCCTGCTGTTCCCTTTCTCCTCCAAATAGATCCACTTATACTTTCAAGTCACACACACATATTTTAAATCTAGATTCCTTATATGAGAGAGAACATGCGATATTTGTCTTTCTGTTTCTGCCTTATTTCATTCAACATGATGATCTCTGTTTCCATCCATTTTCCTACAAATGACATTAATACATTTTTTTGATGAATAAACTTCACTGTGCATATTCACTACATTTTCTTTATTCATTTATCTGTTAGTGGAAATTTAGACTGATTCCATATCTTGGCTCTTGTGAACAGTGCCACAATGAACATAGAGATGCAAGTGTCCCTGTGGTATGTTGATTTGAATTCTTTTGTGTATATACCCAAGAGTGGTGTGGCTGGATCATATGGTTGTTCTATTTTTAGTTTTCTAAGGAACAACCATACTGTTGTTTTCCATAATGGTTCTACTAGTTTATATTACCCATGAGTGTTTAAAGGTTCCTTTCCCCCCTCATCCTTGCTAAGATAGTTTGGTGTTCATTTTGTTGTTAGCCAGTTTGACAGGGGTAAAATGGAATTTCAGTGTAGTTTGGATTTGCTAAGGATTGGATTTGCTAAGTTTGGATTTGGCTAAGGATGTTGAACATTTTTTCATATATTTATTGGCGATTTGTACAACTTCTTTTGAGAACTGTCTGTTCATTTGCCCACTTATTGATTAGTGTTTTTGGTGTTCACTTATGCATTTAATTTTTAGTTCTTTATGTATTCTAGATACTACTCCCTTGTCAGATGTATAGTTGACAATGATTTCCATTCAGTGGGCTCTTATCTTTTTTTTATGTGCCAAAGCATTTTTAATTTCATGCAATCCCATTCATCAGTTCTTGTTACTTCCTGTGCTGTTGGAGTCCTTTTTAGAAAGTTCTTAGCTTAAGTATTTTCTCTAAATTTTTCTCTAGTATTTTTAAGTTTTCAGGTTTTACATTAAGATCTTTGATCTACTTTGAATTGATTTTTTGTAATCCTATCATACAGGTAGGATTTGAGTTTCATTTTTCTACATGTGGATATCCAATTTTTCCACACCATTTTTTGAAGAAGCTGTCTTTTCTGCAACATATTTGGGGCACAGGAGAAGAACATGGCAATCCATTTCCAAAGCAATCCTGAAACAATCAGCCATTGAAATCCCAATGAGGGTCACTATGAGTTGGACCCGATTCAGCAGCACCTAAAAACAACAACAAACAACCTACACATGAGTCTATCAATTCAGAGGACCCAGAAGCTCTCAGTCCCATCCAGACTTCCTTTATTGGTTTAGAATTGGTAGTCCAAATAGTATTTTACCCTGGAATTGCTCATTTTATTTGTTTAAAATGAGTGTTTCCTATAGTATCATAATGAACTTTAATCCAACTGTGATTCAGAAGTGTAATTAAATAGCTGAGTACAAATATCTTGGATAAGCTGTGAATAATTTTACACATTATAAGGAAGGCATCTAACAAGGAACTACTTATAAACTTTAATAGACTAATGTACGTCTTGTGAGACAGTAATATTGGCTAACTTAACATTTAGATATTATTAAGCCTTTTTAAAGACACATGAACTCTTTGAAGTAGGGCAATTGTACATGTCCTTACATAGGGAAAACTGAGAGACATGGAGGCTTGAGTCAATTGTAAGCATTTGAACATATTCCTCAGGCCTCATGTTAATAAATGCTTTTGCTGTCTTCCTACTCAATTCTGTTCCTTCTTGATCTTTCTAAGGCTTCCACTCCATGACTCTTCAACATTTCTGTGGAAGTCAGTTCTTATTCTTCCATCCCTCATCATTCCCTCTGTGACAATTATTCACCCATACAGTTCATCATATTCACAATGAATTTACACCTCAGTGATTGTTCCTATTAGGAGTTGCTTTTGTCTTTCCATATCTCCTGATTTTATTGAGATGTTTTTGAGATAAGGAGAGGATCTGGGTCACCTCTTGTGTGGCCTAGAATCACTGTAACAGCCTGGCCCTGAATGTAGGTTTTAAATGAGTGAATGAGTGCTGTAGACATCACAGAGAATGAAGTATACTGTATCACATAAACAGCAAGAGAGACTATCAAGTGATTGTCAATCAGATCTGGTGCCATTGTGACCAGAAGTATACAAATCTATTATGACACCTATATCTTATTTCCTGTTTCAGATGCTCAGTTTTCTCCTTTTGTAAATTGAGTTTGACCAGATGATTACTCTAGCTTGTGAGCTGATGTTAGAATTCCACTGGGAGCTTTACATATCCAAGCAACTTGACTCTTACTTTGGTGAGACACAGTCACCCTCAAGCCAAGGAAGAGAACTTTCTTCAGCCTGTAGTGTATCAGGTTCCTCAGTTGGGTGTGGCCCTCTTGGCCATCTTCATACTGTATGCCTGGAATGGTCTCAGAGGACTATGGCCCCATACCCATGACAATACAATAAGCAAAACTATACAACATGGCTATGCCTATTGGAATGGGAGTGGAGCTATTAGTGCCTTCACATGGAGTGGGGAATGAGTATCATAAGGCCCTCAAGGGATTCCCCAAAAAAGACCCTCCTCTTAGGTACCGAAATTTTCAAAGTGCATTCTTCCTACTTCCAGTGTCAGAAGTAGGCATGGATTTTTCTCTGATTGTCATTGTGAAACATTATTCAGGCACTTGGACACAGACATCTCCAATTTTTAAAATCTCAATATCTTTTTGTTTTTAATTTATTTCAAATTTAATAGTTACATTTGTTTTTAATTTCCATAGATACATATTTTTTGCATTACTGGAGAGTTGAATCCAGAGCCTCATCCATGCTAGGCAAGTATTCTATGACTGCACTACATCCTTAATCCCCTTTTAAATTTCTTTAAGACAGGTTCTCATTAAGTTGTACAGGCTGTCTCTGGCCTTGAACTCATGGCCTCCTGCCTCAGCGTTCTGAGTGACTGGGATTATAGGCATGTGCCATGTGCCCACCCATTTTTCTTTTATCATTTTTATGCCTAATTTTCTTTCCTTTTTATTTATTTTGTAATTATAACTTTAATCTTGTATTCTTTTCCTTTCTCACATTCTCTACATTTTTATCTTACCCTGATTTCTTCTCTTTATTCATTTCCCTGCAGCTATTTCATTTTGTTGTTATTTTATCTTTATTTTTAACTTCTTAAGTTATTCTACATTAATTTTGCCCCTTTTCTCTATGTGTTGTTTGTATCATAATTGTCTTTGTTTTTTGTTGTATTCATATAGTTCATTTTGGTGTTGTTTCTGTTACAGCAGATTGTTTTGAATTATATGAGTGGCAGCAGAGATTGAACCTTCAAGAAAATGCTGCTCCCTAACAAAACAATCCCATAAAAACGGAAAATATATTCATGCCAACATTTGCATAATTCTCAAAAAGGACAACAAATATGAAAAAGAAGACACTGCAGCTCATCCAAAGTTCCATAACTATTCAATTACTGAATCCAAAGATATTGAATTAGATTGGATGCTGGAGAAGGAATTCAGATATCAATAAATTCCAAGAAGATCAAAATAAACACCGTAGACTAACGAAGACAATACAAAATTTGGAAAAAGTATACGTCAAAGAGATAGAGATTCTGAAGAAAACCCAAACAAAAATCTTCAAAATGAAAAGCTGAATAAATCAAATAAAAAACAGGGAACCATAACCAATAGACTACAGTAAGCAGAAGGTAGAATATCAAGGCTTGAAAACATGATTGTTGAATTATTACATTCAACAAATAAAAAAACTAAAAATTAAGACCACAACTTTTAAGACCTCTGGTAACATAAAGGCAAACATAAAGGATTTTGGTACCAGAGGATGCAGGGATACAGATTAAAGAAATGTAAAACCTGTTCACTGACATAGTAGAAATTTTCCCATGTCTATGAAAGAATACATACCCAGGTACAAGATATTACAGTTTTAATGACAAGAGACAACAAAGATTACTGAAAATTTCAAAGGAGAATTGCCAAATTATTTATAACAGCAAATCCATTTGAATAAGAGTATGCATGTCCAGCAGAATTCCTATGGCACAGGAAATCATAGAGTTGTGTATTTCAAGGCTTGAAAGAAAATAAATGCCATCCAAGATTACCACATCCAGCAAAGTTATCATTTGTAGTCAAGTTAAAAATAAAAGACTATAGCAGTTTGTGACAGTGAAGCCAGCATTGAAGAAGTTTCTTAAAGGAACACACAGGAGAGGAAGAAAGTTACACATAATCAAAAGAGCCCAGGAAAGAATAAGCCACACTACAAAAATAGATAAACAAATGAGAATTAGAAAGAGTCAAACAAACTCAGTTAACCAGAAAACCTCCAAGGATTTTTGGGAGAATGAAAATAATCGGGACTAGTTGAGGGGGGGGGGGAACAGAAAAAGCATCAAAGACAGGCACCATGGCACGTGTCTGAAATCCCACTGACTTGGGAGGCTGAGGCAGGAAGATTGCAGGTTTGAAGCCATAACCATCCTGTACAGTTCAGTAAGACTCTTTCTCAAGAATAAAAATTAAAAAGGTACTGGAATTACAGCTCAGTGGTTGAACACTTCCCTAACATGCATGAGTCCAAGTGTTCAAATCCCAGTCGTGGAAAAGAAAAAAAAAAAATCAGGAAAAGAGAAATTTGAGTCTAGGCTTATAGCTCAGCAGTACAATGATAGTTTAACATCCACAAGGCCCTGGGTTCAATCCTCAGCACTGAAAAAAAAGTGTATTTTCACTAACAGTGCAAATGTAAATATTCTCTTTACTGTTCAGTTGATGCATTCTGGTGGATTAAATTTAAAAACAAAATCACTTAACTGACAGTGACTTACATGATGAAAGGATGATATCTCAAGTAAATGGAAGTGGAAAGCAAACAGTAATAGCTTTACTTGTGTCTGACCAAAGAGATTTAAGGCAAAGTTAGCGTGAAGTGATACAGAAGGACAGTACATAATAATAATGAGAACACTCCATCAAGAAGTTATAATAAGCCAGGCATGGTGGCACATGCCTGTAATCCCAGTAACTTGGAAGGCAGATGCAGGAGGATCACAAGATCAACACCAGAGGCAATCTGCATAATTTAGTGACATCCTGTCTCAAAAAGTAAGAAAATGGGGTGTGGGTGCAGCTCAGTGGTACACCATTTGCAAAGCATGCAAGGATGAGTCCCTGGGTTCAACCCTCAGTACCACAAAGAAAAAGTTATAATAGTTGGAAATATACATGTATTGAATATTGGTGCACTCATTTTCATAAAACAAAATGTACGTGGACATAAAGGGACAGATTGGTCTAAGTACAATAGTACTGGACAATATCAATGCCCTGCTCTCATTAATAGAGCTACCATTCTGATAAGACATCAACAAAGAAACTTCAGAGTCAAACTTCACCTTAGATGAAATTAACTCACTGCACTGAATCCAAACATTCATCCATCACTGCAAAATACAGAGTTCCTCAGCAGCTTGTGTAAATTTCCCTAAGGTAGATCACATTGTAAAGACCCTTAAGCACTCTTAACAAGTTCAAAAAAACTGAAAAAATTCTTAGAATCAAATGAGCATAGCAAAACAACTAGCCAGAAACTGGGAAACAATGACATCAGGTCTAAGAGGGAAAGTTATTAGCTGTGAGTGCCCACATATAAAAATATAGAACCAAGCACAGTGGTGCAATCGTATAATCCCAGCAACTTGGCATACCGAGGTATGAGGATCCAAAGTTTGAGGCCAGCCTGGACATCATAGTGAGTTCAAGGCCAGCTTGAGCAGCTTAGTGAGACCCTGTATCTAAAAAAGAAAAAAGTTGTGTGATACTTCCCTGTCATAGACAGGGCCCTGCACTGAATACCTAGTTGTTGTTAGGTGCCATCGAGTAGTGTGTGACTCATAGTGAGTCTCACAGGGTTTTCAATGGCAATTGTCTCTGGATTGCCTTGCAAGTGGATTGCAAAGTCCTTCTCCCAGTTTTGTGGTGTTGGGAATCGAACCTGGGACCTCAGAGCCTCCAGAGCAGTGCTGTACTAACTGAGGTAAATCCGAGCCTTAAATCCCTAGTAGTAAGGGGAAAAAATAACAGGGAGATGTCAGATAATAACTAATGATGCATCTGAATATGTTAGAGAAACAAAGACAAGTCAACACCAAAATTAGTAGAAAGAAAGATGTAATAGAGATTAGAGCTTAAACTATCAAAGTGATGACTAAAAGAAGAACATAATAGATCTATAAAACAGTTGGAATTTTGGAAAGATAAACAAGATTGCCCCCACACATCTGTCAGGTTGCCTCACTGTGGGGGCTTGTGTGTTGTGATGAGGCTGAAAGCTATGCCACTGGTATCTCAGATACCAGCAGGGTTACCCATGGTGGACTGGTTTCAGCTGAGCTTCCAGACTAAAACAGAATAGGGAGTAGGACCTGGTGAACCACTCCTGAAACAACTAGCCATTGAAAACACTATGGATAGCAAAGAAACACTGTCAGGTAGTGCCGGAAAATGAGCCCCCCAGGTTGGAAGGCACTCAAAAGACTACTCGGGAAGAGTTGCCTCCTCAGAATAGTCTACCATGATGACAGAAATGGAGTAAAGCCCCAGGGACCTCCATTTGCTGATGTGGCATGACTCAAAATGAGGAGAAACAACTGTAAGCATCCATTAGTAATTGGAACATGGAATGTACTTAGTAGGAGTCTAGGAAAATTAGAAATCTTTAAAACAGAAATGGAGCATATAAACATTGATAATCTAAGCATCAGTGAGCTAAAATGGACTGGCATGGGCCACTTTGAGTCAGATAATCATAGGGTCTACTATGCTGGGAATGATAAACTAAAGAGAAATGGGGTTGCATTCGTCATCAAAAAAGACATTTCAAGATCTGTCCTGAAATACAGTGTTGTCAGTGATAGAATAATATCCATATGCCTACAAGGAACGCCTGTTAATATGACTATTATTCAAATTTATGCATCCACCACTAAGGCCACAAATGAAGAAAGGGAAGATTTGTACCAGCTTCTGCAATCTGAAATAGGTCAAGCATGCAATCAAGACATAGTGATAATCACTGGTGACTGGAATGCAAAGGTTGGAAACAAAGAAGAAGGCTCAGTAGTTAGAAAATATGGTCTTGGTGACAGAAAGGAAGCTGGAGATCACATGATAGAATTTTGTCAGACCAATGACCTTTTCATTGCAAATATATTTTTTTCAACAACATAAACGGAGGACTATACACATGGACTTCACCAGATGGAACATACAGGAATCAAATTGACTACATATATGGAAAGAGACGATGGAAAAGCTCTGTACAAAATGTCAAAACAAGACCAGGTGCTGACTGTGGATCAGACCATCAACTTCTCATATGCAAGTTCAAACTGAAGCTGAAGAAAATTAGAACAAGTATACAAGAGCCACGGTATGACCTTGAGTATATCCCACCTGAGTTCAGAGACCACCTCAAAAATAGGTTTAATGCA
>VMDO01022487.1:0-33417 GCA_007922755.1 Pedetes capensis | reverse complement strand
GACCTGCACATACAATCACTCTGACACACTTGACTGTCTATTATGAGTTTTTAAGATAGAGACTTCCCGTATAAGATGGCAGATTAGAGGCAGCCTCTGTGTTATGCAGTAGAACAAAGGAGTCAGGATAGGAAGGCGTGGACTCTATTCCAAAAAGAGAAAGACTGGAAAAGCCCAGAATCACAAAGGGGGTTACAGGATGTCCCAGAGTGCAGCAGGGTGGAGCTTAGCAGTGAGGGAGGGAGCTGCACACATGTCCAGCTGTGGCTCCCCAGTGGGGGAGGGGACCAGAGCCCTCACCCAAAAGGTAAGCTAGACTGCCCTGGTGGGCAGACTGGCAGTGCCACAGGACAAGCCCACAGTCCTTGAAACCCTTGGATCCATGAAGGGACTTGCTGAGACGGTGGCTCTTTCTGGCTTGGGGGAAGTTAGCCATGGAGAAGAGATTCATTTTGCCATCATCCATATCTCAGAGGGCAGAGACCAGGCGCCATCTTGAGGGGGAACCTACTGTGTGGTGCTGAGCTACTTCTGGAACTGAAAAAAGGAATAATCACCAGTCAGGGAGTCTGGGGTGACCTGCCACAACCCCATGGTGCGACGCAGCTGTGGCAGGCAGTTACAGAGAGGGGGAAGGTGGGATGGCCACGTGCTGAGAGGCTCAGGGAGCAGGGGATCCCACCAAGGTGGATGGCAGCCCCTCCACCACCCCAGGAAGAAGAGCCAGTGCCATCTCCGGAGGAGAGCGCTGGAGGCTGGCGACACAGAGCTGAGGTCAGATAAAGACCCCAACCTCAACTGCCCACGCCCCTGACAGACTCCAGTGTTACAGAAGGGCCCAGAAAGCCGCTCCTGGTCTTTACCTTTTGTTTCTCTCTGTGGTGCTAGTGATTAAACCTGGGTTCTACATGGGGCAGGTGCTGTGCCACTGTGCAATACTCCCAGCCCTTTCCTTCCTTCCTTCCTTCTTTCTTTTTTGCCATACTAGGGGTTGAACCCAGGGCCTCGCACTTGCACACTCTGCAAGTGCTGGACCACTGAGCTGCACAACCAACCCAATTTTTTACTTTTTGAGACAGGGTCTCGCTAAATTACGCAGACTGCCTCTGGCCTTGAGCTTGCGATCCTCCTGCCTCTGCCTCCCCAGCCGCTGGGATTACAGGCGTGCGCCACCGTGCCCAGCATCCCTTTTTTTATTTTTGTTTTGAGACAGGGTCTTCATTGGGGCTGTCTCAGCCTCCTGAGATGCTGGGATTTTGAGTGTCTACCACGGTGTCTGGTTTCCCCCGCCTTTTTTCATTGTTAATTTTGTTTTTCTCATTTCTCTTCTTTCTAATGTAATTTTTATCTTTTTTCTTTTTTAGTTTTCTTTTTTTATCTTTGTCTGCCTGTGTACCTCGCTTTTTCTATTTACTATGCTTTTAGGGGGCTGGGATTTAGCTCAGTGGGTAGAGCGCTGCACTGCAGTCTCTGAGGTCCCGAGTTCAATTCCCAGCACCGCAAAAATGGGAGAAGGGCCTGGCAATCCACTCCCAAGGCAATTCCAAAACACTCAGCCATTGAAAACCCTATGAGGGTCGCTATGAGTCGGGTACTGACTCGAAGGCACCTAACAACAACATGCTTTTAGGAGCTGGGGTTTAGCTCAGTTGGTAGAGTGATGCTCTGTGCTCTCTGAGGCTGTGGGTTCAACTCTCAGCACAGCAAAAATGGGCGAAGGACCTGGCAGCCCACTCCTGAAATAATCCTGAAACAATCAGCCATTGAAAACTCTATGAATAACAGAAAAGCCCTGACATAGTGCAGGGCTTAGCAGTGTCAGGGAGTATTTCATTCTATTACACACTGGGTCACTACGAGTTGGATGTGACTCAATAGCACCTAACAACAATAGGATACTTTCAATATCATTTTTACTTTTTAAAAATTTTATTTTTTTCTCCCTTTATTGGTAAATGTTGGTGGGGTACAGACTAATATAGCCATTTCCAGTTTGCAATTATTGCATCACTTTTGGTTACACTTTTATCAATTTACAAGATTTATGGAACATTTTGACTAATATGTAGTAAAACTCATATGCATATTTGGGCTATGTTGCCCTGTATTTCCCATGATGAAGTTGCATCATTTACATTGAGATTATCCTCTCCCCCTTCAGCCCTCTACATTGATTCTCCTCTCCATCCCACATTCCACAATCTTTGCTTCCCTTTGTGAGTTCCCTTTCTCCTTCTTTCTACTCTTTATATTATCCCTTCTTCACTAAGTTTAACTGTGCATTTTTATATAGCAACTTATGTATAGGATTTTTTTTCTTCCGTTAAGATTCAGCTCCCATATATGAGTGAGAACATATGGTATTTCTCTTTTTGAGCTTGTGTTCATTCCGTTAAGATATTCTCCAGTTCCATCCATTTTGCTGCAAATGACATTGTTTCATTTTCTAAATTGCTGAGTAGTATTCCCTTGTGTATATGCATAGTTTTTCTTTTATTCATTCTTCTGTTGATGGGTACCTTGGTTGGTTCCATGTCCTTGCTACTGTGAAGAGTGTTTCATTGAATATGGAGATGGAGGTGTCTCTGTGGTATGATGACTTGTCTCCCTTTGGGTATATTCCCAGTAGTGGCATAGTTGGGTTGTACAGCTGTTCTATTTTTAATTTTCTGAGGCATCTCCATTTTGATTTCCAAAGTGGTCGAACCAATTTACATTCGTAACAACAGTGTAAGAGGGTTCCTTTCTCTCCACAATCTCGCCAACATTTATTTGTTTTGTTGATCCTGGCCATCTTTACCGGAGTTAGGTGGAATCTCAGAGTTCTTTTGATTTGCATTTCCCTAATGGCTAAGGATGTTGAGCATTTTTCCATGTGCTTCTTAGCCTTATGAACTTCTTCATTTGAGAACTGTCTGTTCATTTCCTTTGCCCACTTGTGTATTGGGTTATTTGTTGTCTTGGAATTTGCTTTCTTGAGTTCTTTGTAAATTCTGCAAATTAGTCCTCTGTCAGATGTGTAGGATGCGAAGATTTTCTCCCATTCAGTGGGAAAAACAACTCTGTTGATTGTTTCCTTTGCTGTACAGGTTTTTAATTTCACGTAATCCCATTTGTCAATTCTTGGTATGATTTCCTAAGCAATTGGAGTCTTACTAAGAAAATGCTTTCCTATGCCTATGTGTTGGAGTGTGTTTCCTATCTTTCCTTCTAAGTAGTTTTAAAGTTTTTGGTTTTATATTGAAGCCTTTTACCCATTTCGAGTTGACTAACATGCAAATTGAGAGGTATGGGTCTGTTTTCATTTTTCTGCAGATGGAAATCCAAATTTCCCAGCACCATTTGTTGAAGAGGCTATCTTTTCTCCAACTTGCACCCTTAGGTCCTTTGTGAAAGATCAGGCGGCTATAGTTGTGTGGGTGTATCTCTGGATCTTCAGTTCTGTTCCACGGATCTTCAGGCCAATGTTTGGGCCAATCCCAAGCTGTTTTTGTTACTATTGAGGAGGCAACTCTTCCTCAGTAGTCTTTTGAGTGCCTTCCAACCTGGGGGGCTCATTTTCCGGCATTATATCTGACAGTGTTTCTTTGCTATTCCTAGGGTTTCAATGGCTAGTTGTTTCAGGAGTGGTTCGCCAGGTCCTTCTCCCTAGTCTGTCTTAGTCTGGAAGCTCAGCTAAAAACCTGTCCACCATGGATGACCTTGCTCATATCTGAGGTACCAGTGGCAAAGCTCTCAGCTTCATCGCAATACACAAGCCCCCACAGTGCGGCAAACTGACAGACGTGTGGGGGACTATAGCCCTATATTATAGTTTAAAGTCAGGAACTGTTATTTATTTTTTAAAAAAGAAATTCCTTAGGTTTTTTTCCTTATTTTTGCTCTTTCTACGTTTACCTAATTTTATTTATATACTTTTTTCTTTATTGTGCAACTGGGTTTTAATTTTTTTCTTTTAGCCTTTTCTCTCTCACTTCCTAACATTCCTTTCCTTTCTAGATCTTTTTCTTTTCTTTTACTTAACTCTTCTGCTTCCTTCTTTTTCCCCTTCCTCTGCCCCCTCCCCCCTTTTTTTTAATTTCAGGAAATGGCTATTTCCACCTTCACCTTGTAACACCTGTATTTCACCTGGTGCCCAGTACACGGGGATGGCAGGTAGAGACGCAAGCAGTGACCTCTGCCCACAGGAGTTCCGCCCTGGCCGTCATTCAGTCACCAGGTGACCTGTTCTTCTTTGGGTCAAATTTCTGGCTTGCGGATACACTGGGGAGACAGATGTGGAAAGAACAGGAATTGAGGTGTCTGCACCCTGCCCCTCCGTATCTCCTGGGCTTCTTGCTTTCAGTAAAGCATAAAGCCATTGGCTTCCCCAAATTGTTTTAGTTTTCCTTGGATTTGTTGTTGTTATTAGGTGCTGTCCAGTCTGACTCATAGAGACCCTGTGTACAACAGAATGAGACATTCCCTGACACTGTGTCATGCCCGGCCCTGTCAGGGCTTCTCTGCTTTTCATAGGGCTTTCTTTCTTTCTTTTTATTTTGCGGTACTGGGAGTTGAACCCAGGGCCTTGCGCCTGCATGCTTTGCAAGTGCTGGACTGCTGAGCTACACCCCCAGTCCTTTTTTTTTTTTTTTTTTTACTTTTTGAGACAGGGTTTCCCTAAGTGACCCAGACTGCCTCTGGTCTCGAACTTGCGATCCTCCTGCCTCCGCCTCTTGAGCCACTGGGATTAGAGTTCTGCACCACCATGCACCGGAGCAGGATCTTGATGCCTTGTGCCAGAGGGCAGCATAGCTGGTGCCCATCTCTTCTTCTCCTCATGGGTCTCTGGCCCAGCCCTCGGGCCCCTGGCTGGTGCCTCCCATGAGGATGCCCACGCCTTGCTTCCTTATTCATCTCACCTCACAGCCTCTGAGGGGCCTGAGGGTCCCCACTTCAGGGCTGCACATATTAATTCTGGCCTCTGTCCTAGCTGTCCCCAATGTCAGGTCCTTCGTCTTCCAGCAGTTTCTGCATTGCTCCATCCCCCCAGCAGCCCGGATGGCTTCTAGAATTGTCAGATGGGCCGGAGCCAGGAAGGCAAAATCCAAACACCTGACCCCCATCCACCCCACATTCTCTTCCACCTGTTTCCACGGAAGCAGTGCGAAGTTAGATGTCACCAGCCTGCTTCTTCCAGGCATAGCCCCAGGACTCTGTGTTCCCCTGGGTGGCCACAGGGAGCAGGGCACAGTACCCACAGGTAGGCAGGCAACTGCCACTCAGGGCCCTCCAGGAAGATGTCACATCTTGATGGTGCTATAGGAACCATCAGCCCTGCCGCAGCCCTCCACAGGGAGCACCCGCGCCTGGGACGCCTCTTTCTCCCAGAGTCTCCGTGACCTCCCTCTCCAGACGTGGCCTCTCCTGGGGCCTCCCGGTCTCCTATGGCACATGACTGCCGGTCTGCCTTCCTGGGGCCTCTTTGCTCCTTGTCTCCATTATCAGCGTCTGACTTCTACTCCCCTAACTTTCTATTGCCTGCAGCCGTAGCCCTGTGGCGTCCAATCCCGTCAGATCTCGGAAGCTATACAGGGTCAGGCCTGGTTAGTCCTTGGATAGGAGACTACCTGGGAACACCAGGAGCTGTAGGCTTGGGAAAAGGACCTGGCAACCCACTCCCCAAAAAAATCAGCCATTGAAAGGCTTATGAATAGCACAGATGCACTGACTATAGTGTTTCACCTGTTGTACGTACGATTGGGTCACTATGAGTTGGACACCGACTTAATGCCACCTAACAACCACCACCACCACCACCTTATACATTATGTGGCTGCCGCTATGTGGAAGCTGATCAATCATTTCAGAGGAATAATATTTTATTCCTAGGTTTCCTAAAAAGCTGGGTCCTAGAGTTCTTGTTAATGGAGGGCAGATGGGGCTTGCTGATCCTGTGTGGGCAAGTTTTCCAACCCCGCCCCTACCCCCCAGACCTCTGCTCTACACGCCTGCCTCAGGGTGCAGGCCTGGGCTCTCGCCAGCTTGGGCTAACACTGACACCCTGCCTGCCTTCCCTCCTGAACTGTGTCTGGCCCAGAGGGCAGAAGGTGTGGCTTTGGGCAGAGCACAGGAGCTCCAGTCCGGCTGCTCAGGGATTTCACCGCACACTGAGATGCTTGTCTCCAATGTCCCCGTCAAATCCCCAGTTACAAAACCGACTTTTGAACCTTTGCATCCCATTTCCAGAAGCACCGAGGCAGGAAAATGGAATTAACCTTAGCATACACCCAAGTGAACTATCGGGGCTGGGATTTAGCTCAGTTGGTAGAGCGCTGCTCTGTAGCCTCTGAGGTCCTGAGTTCGATTCCCGGCACCGCAAAAGTGGAAGGATGTGGCAACCCACTCCCGAGGCAATCCTGAAACCATCAGCCATTGAGAGCCCTGTAAGGGTCACTAGGAGTTGATCGGACTCAACAGCAACACAGCCAGTGAATTGGTGGAGTTCAACATGATAGCGAACTATTCCTTTTGCTCTTATGAGTTTTATAATTTTTGTGAGGATTCAACTTAAAAAAAAAAAAAAAAGACCCTTTACATAACCAAAACATGGAGGGATGACATGAGAAGTGTTATTCTGAACAGCTGGAAGTTGGAACCAGTTTTACTAGGGTGCCCTCCCTACCCTGCTGAGGATGGTCAGCGTTTTCGTAACGGCCCAGAGCCCAGCAAAGCGGGCAGCTGGCAGCAAGTGTCCAGCTGAGTGAAGTCGCCACCACCTCCTCCTCCAGGATGGGAATTCAGGAAAGAGGGACAATCATTGATGCAAGCCACCTGCTGGCAGGGAGGGGTCTCCCAGCCGAGGATGGAGTGGGGGGAGGCAGAGGCCACCCGCGGGAGGGGATGGGCGAGAGCTCTTTGGGTCCTATTGAGGGCAGGTGTGGGCTGGCTGTCTTTTCTGCCTCAACTCTCTCTTCTCCTGGCTCCCCCAGCCCTGCCCTGCATCCTGACCCCATGTGGGGCCATCCATTGCCAACAAATCCTGCGTGGAGTCCCTCAGATGCACATAAGGTCACAGGGGCTTGCCAGTCACCCGAGGCTGCAGAATCTATGTCGCCACCCACAGACCCAATCTCTGGAAAGACTAAAAGCACCATGAAACAAAAGGGCATTATATACTGCTCTTTTCTTTGAGCCTCAGCTGGTAGCAAATGGGGTTCTCCAGCATCGAGCTGAGGGGGGATGGCTTCAGCCTAATCTGCTTGTCTGGGAACAAATGTAAAACAAGTTCAAAAGGCCCTGGCTCACGAGAGGGAGCAGGCCGTCTCACTGCTCTTGGCAAAAGCAAAAGAGCCAAGACAGGGCAGATTTGGCATCGAGTTATGCCTCGCAGCCAAGAGCCCCAAAGATGACCTGAAAGGCCCTGCTAGGCTGTAGCAGGCCAGGTACCAGGCCAAGGCACCTGGAGGTTCAAGTTCAAATCCAGGGTGTTTGCCACAACCGGCCTTGTGGACTGTGAGTTCACACCCTCTCCTGGGAAATTTCTCTAACTCATTGCCATTAGGACATTGGAGGGGGTCAGTGGGTGGAAGCCCCAAAATCTGTTTCTTTATGTTGCACCTTATACTTTTCTACATCTCTAAGTGGCTCTTTGGCAGAGGGCACGTCCCATCAAATGTCAGGGTACAAAGCTGGGCGCGGAGGTGCACGTCTGTAATTCCAGCGGCTCAGGAGGCGGAGGCAGGAGGATCGCAAGTTCCAGACCAGAGGCAGTCTGCTTAACTTAGCAAGACCCTGTCTCAAAAACTGAAAGAATGGGCTGAGGGTGCAGCGGAGTGGTCCAGCACTTGCAAAGCATGCAGGCGGAAAGCCCTAGGTTCAACCCCCAATACCAATAAATAAATAAATAAATACATACATACATACATACACACACACATGAAAGTCAGGGTACAAAGGAGAGGCAGCAGTTCCTCCTGGGTATTCATTCCATCCTCCTGGGGTTACCTGGGGCTCCCCATGCCACATGCTGTGTCTGGGAAGTGGGGTTCCATGGCACTGCGATGAGACCGGAAGAGAGAAGTTTAAGAGGATGAGTGTGTCTGGTCTTTGGGGTGAATCAAAGCTGACTCATCCATTCCCCCTTAGTCGGACTGACGTCACTGCTCGGACCACAGAGGGGGCAACTAGCTAAGGCCGGGTGAGAGTGGTCTGAGGCCAGGATTCTGAAGTCCCATTTTCCGTAAATCCAAGCGTCTTCCTGAAAATGGCTGGGGGAGACGCCTAGACAGGGACCAAGGGGCAGGAGGGCACAGAGCAAGGGGAATGGCACGCCTGTGTGGGCGCGCCTCAACTGCACATCCTCGGGGGGCCCTAACATCTTTTCCCTCTCCACTTCTCCACTGCCTTAAGTGGGGTTCCACCCGCGGACCGGCGCCTCGGCCACTGGACCAGCTCGGGCGTCTGGACCATTGGGTCCCTCGCCCCCTCTTCTGCGGAAAGGCAGCGAGAGTGGTGCGCGAGGCATCTTCCGGGGAAAATCCTGTCTTCTAACAGCAGCCCCCCAATAATGGAGACTCACGCCTTAGCCACGACCCCTCCTCGCCCCTGGCGAGATCCCTGTCTGCCCAGGAGGCCCCGCTGGGGAGGTGACACTCCATCACCTCCAGCCTCCTGAGAGCCCCCGGTCCTGCGCTCGCGCACACTTCTGACACTGTTAACCACGCTTTGCCTCCATCAATTCTAACTTTAAACAATGCTGCGCCACTGCACCGCGCACCCGGGCACGCGGGCTTCTTGGCGCCCTCCCCAGTCCCTTGATTTTGCACCTGGGGTGGGGGCCGGTGAGAGGAGAGGTCATCGCACCCCTTTTCGCCAGCGGGGGTCCCCGGCATCCTGCCGGACGGTACTGCGGCCGCTGTCCACGCGGTCGGACGCCAGATCCGGCCCCGCCGCGTGTGGCACCCGGAGCACGCAGGACCCGCAGCGGGGTAAAAACAGACCCGGGTTATAAACCAGCCCGCGCGTCCCCTCCGGGTACAGGGAGACCGGGCGAGGGCTCACGGGCGCTCACTCGGGAGACGTCCAGGCGCGGACGCGGGAAGACGCGGGGCTCACCGCAAAGGGACGCACCACGCGCACAGACCCACTTCCGGAGACCGCTCGGGGGCGGGGCCGGGCGGAGGGGCGGAGCCACGGCGAGCGGCGTGGGGCGGGGCCTAGGTATCGGGGGCGGGGCCTCGGGCACCGAAGGCCGCGGGGGCGGGGCTGCGGGAAGCCGGGGGCGGGGCGGCCGGCGCGGGGGCGGGGCGAGACCCAGGCGCCCCAGCCTGGCTGACTCACCGCCCACCCGTCTGCACCTTAAAAGGGCGATCACTTCCTGCGGCCGGCCGCGTGGCCGCATCTGCGCGACCCCCTTTAGTTCTGGGGACCAGGGTCCCCCTTCCCCCGCTCCCTCACCCCTAGTACGCCCCGGGGCGGACCTTGGGCAGGGCGGTGCTTCCGCCTGCCTCCCCGCCTCCGCGGCCCTCCCTCCCTCTCTCTTGGCCTGGCTCCTGCAGCCCCCCACGCGCCCGGCACCCACTGCCGCCTGGCCTCTGCTTCCCAGAAATCCCAGCCCTCGCTCTATCAGCGCCCGCCCTGCTTCCCCTCGCCCTCCACTTCTGCAAGGTTTGGTCCGAGCGGATGCCCGCCCCCCCTCCCCCGTTGTCCCGCCGCCGGCACCCCTGCCACCCTCCTCCCAGCTTCCTTTCTAAAACAGGAGACTTTTTACGTTCTTATCATGTCAAACCTAAAGGTTTTGCAGGAATAGTACCAAGACCGCGGCAATCCTTTCTCGTGGATTCTCCCCTTGGGCGCGTTTTGCCACACCGCCCTTTATCCTTCTCTAAGTGTATACCTGCGTCCCCATGAACTATGGATTCAACCAACTGCGGATTCAAAATAGAAAAAAATTGCCTCCGTACTAAACATGCACAGACTTCCCCGTCACCATTATTCCCCAATCAATACAGTATAAGCGTGTCTTCATCACATTTACAGTGGATCAGGTATTGTAAGTGATCTAGAGATTTAAAGTATACAGGCGGATGTGTGTAGATTACACGAGTTATATGCAAATAGTTTGCAAATACTACCCCACTTTGCACAAGGGACTTGAGGGCCCTTAGATTTTGGTCTCTACAGGTGGCAGGACTCCTGGAACCAATGCCCCTCAGGGACAGAGGGGTGACTGTAAACACATTACTTGCAGATGGCACCTCTCCTTTTTCCTCTCAGCTGTATTTTTACTAAGGACAGGGGCATCCATGGCAGAATTAGCAAAAGAACAAGACTCATAAGGATCCCAGCACCTCTGAGCTGCCTAATCCAGTGGCTTCTCTGGTCTCTTCAGCTTGACCTCTCTGTCGAGTGGTGTCTTTGTCTCTCTCTCTCCCTGGATTCTCCCTCTTTTGGGCCTTCTGCTTGCCTGCCCATCTGGCTCTCCCTGCGTCATTCTCCAGCCTCTCTCTGGAGGAGGCTGAAGACCTCAGATGTCACCGATTCTCAACAAGCATCAGCTCTGCAGCCTGGGCTTCCTTCTAACATCTGCCTGAGTTTCCACAGCTTTCCAGAAATCAGTACCAGAATTCCTTGAGGTCCTTCCACTCATTGCTGTAAATTGGATGTGTTAAAGACCTGAAGTCGTTGTCCCTGCACTCTGCATTCCCTCCTCCCCCCAAAACCACCTACCCCTCTGCACAGGGCTGTCCAAGTGGGAAGCCTCCCTTGCCCTTGAATTCTGCCCCTTCGTTGGTCGTTCCCTCTGCTGCAGTGAACTCTGCCAGATCGGACTACCACCCTCCCTTGCCTAGACTTGCTGCCTGGAGCCCTGGCTCACCCACTGGTCTCTATGCCACCGGGAGGGCGGCCCCTGGTCTGGTCAGGCCCTTCTCTTTACCGAATCCACTGCCCTGGCCATTTTCCCACTGGGTTGCAGACAGCAGATTCTTGGGACCCTGAAAACGTATTCAAATGTGGGGACAGAGGAGCATTTTCCAGGGAAAGGCTCCTACATTTCATTGACATTTTCAAAGAATTTGTATCATCTCTCCCCCTCTCCCAAAAGGTAAGAAGCAACAGACCTGTGCGTTGAACTTTGGATGTGGTGGGATCCAGGACCACTTACTTTGGCTCAGTCCTGCTTTCCGGAAGCTTGCTTCTGCGGCCCCTGTGCCCAGCCCAGTATCTCCCAAATTGGTGGTCACAAGAGTGCCCTGAGGCGCTGGGTAGAAATTCTGATTCCTTGGCCCCTCTCCAGTGGGTTCTGGCTCGGAAGGTCTGGGTGGTGGAGCTGGGTGGGGGCGGAGGACACCCCAGGATCTGGATACTTGACCATCGGGCAGGAGAGTCTCATAAATGCCAGCTTAGCGTGAGCCGAGGACAGTCTGACCTCCAGACTCTCGCATACGATGGAGTTCCCTGTATTGGGGTCTGGTAACTTCCTCAACCCCTCTGTTGAGCGGCCCCCACTAACCCTTCAAGGAACTCATTGGATGGCGGAGTCTCCCTGACATTCTTGCCTAACCCAGATGGATGTTTGTCCCCTTTCCCACAGCTGCCCAGGAGGCTCTTGCACCCTGTCGCCTTCCAGGGCAGGCACTCATCTGGGTGGTGGGGGCTGGGTCCCTGTGGAGCCTGTCCCAGAGTGTCATGGTGGTGGGAGTTGGGGAGGGGGAGGCTGTTGCCCTCATGGCAGCCAGGAAGCGGGATGGGGGTGCAGAACAGAGAGGAGGGGCCAGGGGGCGAGATGCACTCTTCCATGGCACCTGTCGGTGACCTCCATCCTGCCGCTTCCTCCACCTCCCAACAATGCCACCATTTTCTGACCCCAGCAGTGGGTCGGCCCCCTCAGGAAGGCAGAGCCCTTGGATCCAGTCACTTCCCAGAAGCCCTACCTGTGGACACTGCTTGGACCAAGCCTTGAATGTGTGAGCCTCTTGGGGGGACGCTGCATATCCACGTTGTGAGTGGCCCCTCCTGGGTGCTTGGCGTTATGAGGGCCATTTCCCCATATCATCCCTTCCCACTTTGCATTTTCATATTTTACCAGTTTTACACGGCTTGGGCTGGGGTTTGGCTCCGTTGATAGAGCGCTGTTCTGCTCCCTGAGGACCTGGGTTTGATTCCCAGCACTGCAAAAATGGGAGAAGGACGTGGCGATCCACTCCCAAAGCAATCCGGAATCAGTCAACCATTGAAAACCCTGTGAGGGTCGCTACAAGTCAGACCCAACTCCATGGCACCTACCAACAAGCCACGGCTTGGAAGTGAAAGCCATGTCTCACTGCCATCTGCCTCCGTGGTTTGTCCCACTCTCCTGTCACTTGTGGACTCAGATTAGGTTATTTTTCTCTAAGCTCACCTTGCCCGATCCATAGGTGCTCAATAAGGGGGATGCCAAGTGGCGAGCCGGGACGGGCTGTGAGATCAGCTCCTGGAAACCACGCTCTGCCCCATCACCGGGTCCTGGCACTGGGTCGCCCCTGTGGCTCTTCTGCTCACCCCCACGCCTACTGAGCCAGGCATAGCTCTTCCTTGGCAGAGGCTGCAGGTGCTAGTTGGGGTGGTGTCGCTGTCGGATGGGTCCGAGAGCCCCCGCAGTCCCGCATGCTGTGTTTCTCCCCTCTGCAGTTACAGTTTTTTCCCTTGACGATAATTCAGAGTCTATCTGTTCTCCCCCTGCCCCCCAGTCAACCTATGCCTCTCCTCCCAGGTCCCCTTCTGGCCCTGTGCTCAGGAAAGTGAGTCCTCGGACTCATCAGTGAAAAAGTAAACAATGGAGACCAAGGTAGAAGGAGGAAGAAGGTAAAACAGGAGGAGGAGGGCTGTGTGCCAGGCAGTGTGCCAGAAATCACAGCTCCTGGGAGGCTGTGGCAGGAGGACTGCGAGATCAAGGCCAGCCTGGGCCACGCGGTGAGACCCTGTCTCAAAGGGTGGGGCGCCACGTGGCTGAGGACCGAGAAGCCTCTCCTGGGAGTGCTGGGTAGCTGGGCAAGGACAAGAGTGGGGCAGGCGCAGGGAGATGCCGGGGAAGCCTTTGCCCAGCCCAGGGAACCAGGCCAGGCTGGGCAGAAGCTTCGAGTGGCTGAGGCTCCCGACAGCGGCCTGGGTGGCGGGAGCCCAGAGTGAGGGGAGAGAGAGGTCAGGGCTGGGAGGGGCCGTTCTGAGGGGGTGGAGGGTCCAGCTGAGCTGTGGGCAAGCCCCAGATGCAGTTTCATATGGAGGTGAGACCAGGTTCCTAGCTGCTGTGTGGAGGCGGGTGCTGCAGCCGACCGTGGAAAGGTAGAGGAATTTGGGACGGTCATTGAAGAGCTGACGGAGGCTCGGGCTTTGAGGACAGTGGGGGACAGAGGGGAGCGTTCATGCCTTGCACAGGGTCCGCAGGACTGCAGGGTGTGCTTCTCTTTAGGTCGCTGTGTCTGCTGTGGCCCTGATACTTCCTCTCATCCTCTGTGTAAGAGCATTGAGCCCAGGACCTTTCCCAGGTCCACTGCTCTGCAGTGTGATGTCCCCATCATTCCAAGGGGGACCCTTGTCTTGACTTTGACCATTGTACCCATGGCTGGGCTCCTATCACCGCAGAGGATCATGGGCATCGGCCCTCCTCCAGTCTAATCAGAGGAGTAGAAAATAAGCACATAAAAGTACAAATTAATGTCCAATGACCCTGTGAAGGAGAAGTACAAAGTGCCCAGAGGACACACAAGAAGGGCTGTAGGACTTGAAACTGGGAGGAAGTGAGTGGGGTGGGGCAGAGAGCCTTATAGGCAGAGTAAAAGCATGTGCAAAGGCCCTGAGGCAAGGTTCCTTCCAGGAATCTTTATTGAGCAAGGCTGGTACGATGGGAGCAAACATGGGTGATTTGTTCCTTTGTAGCAGAAGAGGAGGGGCAGACGTTGTGATTCCTACATTATCTCTGAGGTTGAGTCAGCAAGTCAAGGCCTTCGAGAAGAGTCTGATAAGGGCTATTAATCTATCTCCTTTTAATTTTTTTTACTTTATTTAGTAGTAGTTTTTAGTGTACAACTTCCTGAGTTTCATGACATTCTCCATACATATCATTGCATATTGCCCACATTCATCTCCTCCATTTTCTTCTCATGACCCTCCTCCCCCCTCCGCTTCCTCCTCACCAGTAGTCTCTCTTGTACTTGCATGTCTTGTTTCTGTGTGTATCCATGTGTATATTTATATACCATGTATATTATTTAGGTTTTGCCTTATGGGAAAAACGTGATAATATCCTTCCTTTCCTCTATTACTCTTTCTTCTGTCCTCCTCCCCCTTCTCTTTAGCCCCTTATCTCCCTCTACATAGGCCTCTCTTACTTTCCTGACCTATATATTTCAATGGTGAATATATATTGAAATCTAGCATCCACAAATAAGAGAAAACACGCAATGTTGTCTTTCTGCGTTTGGGTTATTTTGCTTAAAATGATGATCTGCCGTTCCATCTATTTTCCAGCAAATGCCATAATTTTGCCTGATAAGGGCACTTATAGAAACATTTCCCAGACGATTCCTAGTTTGCAGGAAAGCTTTGTAGTTGAAGGTGTGTGTTTGCCCCGGAGATGGTAGATTTGAATTGAAGATGGTATTTATATTGAAAATTTAAGTTCTGAAATCTCTCCACTTAGCCCAGAAGAGACCACAGGAAATCAGCCTAACATTTAAGAAGCACCCATGGCCTGACATGTTTGGATACAATTCTTGGAGAGCAAGAGAGAGAGGGAGGGAGAGAGGGAGGGAGGGAGGGAGGGAGGGAGAGAGAGAGAGAGAGAGAGAGAGAGAGAGAGAGAGAGAGAGAAATGAGAATGAATGAATGAATATGAATGAGAATGTCCCAGAGAAGCGCACCAATCATTTGTTTTTTTCTAAGTGAAAATTCCAGGGAAGTCCAAAGTTTACCAAAAATGACTGAAATTCAGTTAAAAGATCTGCCATATCTCCAGATCCAGGAGGCCTTGTTGTCTACTAAATTTTGGTCTTTATTAAAAAGAGAAGATGACTCATTATGTTACTGAGAATAAGTGCAGATGAAGTCTCTCTGCCATAACTTTTTATTTTTAATTAATGTATTTTTACTGCTGACTCCAAGTGTCTGGAAGGAAGGAAGGAAGCTCAACTCCCACCCACTTGTGCTCTAATTTTTTTAGAGTTCACTGGAGAGAAACTGTCGCATTATAAAACTTGTAAAATGCCTGCAATCAGTACAAAACATTTCTGTAACCTGGGACAGTATGCGCATAAACACCAAACAAAACCAAAAAACAAACCCAAACATCAAAAAAATGGAGGGAGGAAGGCACTTAAATACATTTTTTTTTTCCAGTACTGGGGGTTGAACCCAGGGCTTCGCGCTTGCATGCTCTGCAAGTGCTGGACCACTGAGCTGCACCCCCAGCCCATTTTTTTACTTTTTTGAGACAGGGTCTCATTAAATTACACAGACTGCCTCTGGTCTCAAACTTGTGATCCTCCTGCCTCTGCCTCCCGAACTGCTGGGATTACAGGCGTGCACCACGCCTGGCTAATACAAAATATTTTAAAATTAATTTTCCTTGATGATTAAAGAGATGAAAGAAAAGAAACAGAGACAGAGCGCAAAAAATTAAACATCTTTTCCCACAAATATTCCTAAGAATATTTATGTTGGAGCAGAATCGGGAGCCGGCAGCGTGTTACCGTGTGGAAGCAGTGATGCATAAAGAGAGCCCATACTGTTCAACCCTGGACTCCAGTCCCGGGAATTTCTACCAAGGGACTAAGCTGTGACCATGTGAACGGAACACACAGGTCTGTATCTGTGGGGACACGGATGGGTGCCTGTTCCTTCAGCACCTGCAGTGTCTTCAAGAAACCAGGTTTCGCTCCACGGTGGAGGGAGTGACGTGGCCGGATGGGAGTGAAGATGGGCTCCGTGGAGGAGGCTGGAGCATCGGATTAGGTTAGGGATGGGGAAGCAGGGAAGTGTGACTAAGGCTGGGAGCCAGAGCTTAGAGAGGAGGCTTGAGTCAAAGGGATATTTACAGGGTCATTTCAGTGTGTCCAGGGAGGGGGAGGGAAGAATTCAGAAGGAGACTCAATTTGGGTGGACGGTGATGTGGCAAAGGAAGACAGGGAACCCAGGTGGGTGTTTGAGCTGGGGCTGGCAGGAGGGGCGGGCTGGAGGGAACAGGCAGCTCCCTTTGATGCCTGGATATCGAGGTGACACCCAGGTGCCATCCAGGAAGACACGATGGGAAACGTAGGTGTGGTGGAGAGAGGAAAGTGGCTGGAGAGAAATAACAAGAAATGGACGTTTCCATAAGAAATGCAGAGGGTCCTCAGGGACGTCCTCCTTTGCTGGCCTTGGTCTTTGCTGGATTTTTTTGTTTTGTTTTTGTTTTTTTGAGGACTGAGGTTGAAGCCAGGGCCCTGGGCATGCTGGGCCACACCTCCAGCCCTTTTCTTATTTTTTGTTTTGAGTCAGGGCCTCAATAAGTTGTGTAGGCTGCCTCTGGCCTTGAACCTGCGATCCTGCTGCCTCTGGCCTTGAACCTGTGATCCTCCTGCCTCTGCCTGCTGAGTGCTGGTTGGTTCCAAGACAGCAGATGATGCAGACTTTCTCTCAGATGCTCCCTCTTCTGGAAGTCCTTGAGTAAACACACACATCAGGTTTTTTTTTTTTTCCTTTCCAGGGCTGGGGATGCAACCCAGGGCCTTGTGCAAATGAGGCCAGTGCTTTCGCTACACTCCCAGCCCTCTTCACCTTTTCCCACCTCTACATTTGTCTCTTTCTTTTTTGCTTAAAAAATTAAAATAGGCCAGCGCTGTGGCACACACCTGGAATCCCAGTGGCTCAGGAAGCTGAGGCAGGAGGAGTTCAAGTTTGAGGCCAGAGGCAGACTGAGCAATTTAGCAAGATCCTGACTCAAAATAAAAAATGAAAAAGGGGCCAGGGGTGCAGCTCAGTGGTGGAGCATTTGCCTAATCTGTGGGAGGCCAGGGGCTCAACTCCCCAGTACTGGAAAAAAAAAAAGTAAGTATTTCTCCCCAAGTGATACACCTTTACTGTCAGGGGAAGAAGACTAGAAAAAGTAATACAGGAGATGAAGAAGAAAACACGGAGTCACAAAGTGTCTGGCTTTCTCTCCCCGTGAGTTCACACTTGGCCCACTTCTTCCAAGGAGCACTGGGTGCAGTTAGGATTCAGGGATCATTTGTATTGCTCCTTCTCCTAAAAGCAGAATTGTTTCACGAATGTGATCATTTGAAGGCTTTTTTTTTTTTTTGCAAAATGAGATCAACTGGTGGTTTTATAACATATTCTTCTCTTGCATTGATATACAGAGGGTGCCAAAAAAAGGTATACGCATCTTGTGCCAAAAAAGGTATACACATCTTGGGACAAAACCTTCCCTTGTCGCTGTTTTAAGACTGCTCCCTGTACTTGTTCGGCTGCCTCCTGTGTCACGCACACATCGCCGGTGGACTTCTGGGGTGGGCGTGATAACTGTTCCAGCACCGGCAGAAGCAGCAGGGCTTGTTGCTGTGCGAGGCTGCCCTTGCCCCCGATCTTCCCTTGTGCGCCTCACACACAGTACCGCGTGTCTCAGACCTGCCACGCGTGAGCGCAGTTGCCAGGCGTGTTGGAGGCTCTCTTACACTCACGCCTCCATTGTCCTGGTAGTTCACAACACGCTCGAATCTCCCACGTCCCTTCAAAACGTTCTTGAGCTCCTCCAGCAACAACCGCGGTCCGCCATTTTCTCTGGCCGTCCTGCCTGTCACATGGTGGCGCGAGCATTCGCTCCATGAACGCCATCTTTTGAGTGAATGTCATCCTACCTCACGTGGCAACCACAGTTCAATTCACCTTTGAGAGGGGATGCATAGGTAGCGTCCCTTACCATGTGTGTGCAGTCTTTGCCCCCTCCTGGGGATGGTGAATAATCTTTGCCAGTTTCCTGCTGCTTTGGCTGAATGCCACAGGCACGGGTAAGTTATAAACAACAGAAGTGTATTTGGCTCACGGTTCTGGAGGCTAGGATGTCCAAGAGCGTGGCCCTGGCAGCTGGCAAGAGCCTCTGTGCTGTGTCACCAGGTGGCAGGAGGCCAGCACAAGGGAGGCAGAGGGAGGGAAACTGGGCCAAACTCACACTTCTTATCAGGAACTCACTCCCAAGATAACCGATCCCCTCCCACCATGACAGTGTTAATCCATTGTCACCTAATAAAGGCCCTACCTCTTAATACTACTGCAATGGCAACTAAATTTCAACCTGAGTTTTGGAGGACGTTCAACCCATAGCTCCAGGTCGAGCTATCTGCTGCCCTGCAGCCGTGTCACTGTTCATGCCGGATCCTTATTATTGGACAGGGAAGGTAGCTCCCAGTTCCCCTAATCGCTCTTCTTGCCATTCTCACCCATTAGTCTCTGCCTGCTTGTTTAGCTTCTAAAATCGGAAGGATGGGGTCACAGGATTCACCACATTTTCAGCTTTTGATAGAGGTTGGCAATTTGTGCTCCAAAACATGTGCTAGTTTATACTTTCACCTATTTGCTTTATTAAAACGTTTTTAATATTAGAAAAGTATTGCCTATTGCTGATAGCTGGCTTAAAAAATTATAGACAAGCAGACCAAGGGAATGGGGGGCATCTGCTGTTTCAGCCTACAGTTTTATAACCTGTGGGGAGATGTCCTCCCCTACTGGTCTGTGCAGATATACTTGTTGTTGTTAGGTGCCGTAGAGTCAGTGTCCAACTCATGGCGACCCTACGTACAACAGGTAAAATACTATTGTCAGTGCTTCTCTGCTGTTTGTAGGGTTTTCAATGGCAGATTGATTTTTGGGAGTGGGTTGCTGGGTCCTTCTCCCAAGCCTACAGCACCTGGTGATCCCAGGCAGTCTCCCATCCAAGTACAAACCAGGCCCAACCCTGCTTAGCTTCTGAGATCTGACGGGATCAGATGCCACAGGGCTACGGCTGCAGGATGAGAATTTGGCTTGGGGCCCAGATTCGCCCCTTCCTCGCCCTCTGGCCTGGGGGGACAGCGGAGGGTCTCCACGCTTCTGTTTGCTCATCTACAAGCTGCCCATGATGGCAGCAGGACCACATTACAGGTTGCCACCCAATGCATTGCCAGCATTTACCCTGGGCCTGGCACCTCACAGACTCTCAAGCCACACTCCCATGATGCACCCCGACAGTTTCTGTTGGCACCAGCTCAAGGCTTTCAGCCTGTCTCTTGCATGAACCCAGGCCTGCAGCTTCAACCCCAGGCGGTCGGCACCCGCGGTGGTGTGTGGCTGGTGTCACATTCCCATCTGGTCTTGTCATTGATCATCTGAGGCACCTGCTGGAACCCCCAGGACCCCTCCCTCGTTCTCCCGCGGTGAGCTGGGCGTGGAGCGACTCTGTTATCCCATCGGAGGAGCGTGGCTGGACTCAGCCAGATCTCGCTTTAAACCCCAGCCCTGCTGCGCGCACCCTGCACGAGTGTGAGCAGGAACCTCCCTTCTCTGAACCCCAGTTTCTTCATCCGGACGATGGGGCAACAGCATCCCTGCCACTTAGGGCCCTGGCACTTGTGACTAGATGAGCTAGTCGGCTCAGTGCTTAGCTTCACGCCTGTCACAAGGTGGCGGTCACAAGGTGGCCTCCAGCAGGCCGGGCGTCCTTACCATTATCCCGCCATCTTGCTCGCACGGCTGGGGCAGCCCAGAGGCAACACTGACAAAGTCTCTGAACCGCTCCCCACCCTCAGCCTTTTCCAGGCCACCCGATGACCTGTCCATGGCATGTCTGGAGCCTGTCGCTCTCCGCCCAGGACTCTGAATCCCGGAGCTGCCCTCCCGTGGCTCTTAGGGCTCCCGTGATTCTGGCTCCGGGGCCGGGCCACTCCCTGCCCACACATCCATCGCATCCACGCTTTCCCACGCCCCTCTGAAAGGTGCTCACGCTCCGACAGAGATCGTTTTCCTGTGTCCCGGCAGGCCCTGCTGGCTCAGATGCCCACCCTGGGCCCCTGGCATTCAGCTCCCATCGTCTAAACACGATCCTTCCCTCTACCGCCTGCCACGTCATGCACAGCAAGGCTCTGTGGATATGATGATGTCGATTTGTCAGGAGTAGAAGCCCTAGGGTTCACCCTTGCATCGTCCACTTGCCCCGGCTCCCCTCTGAGCTCACCGTACTGTTAATAAATAACGCTTTCCTGGGATTCAGATGTACCCGAGTCACCCACAGGTCAAAGGTTCTGGAGCGACTGGTGGTTACCTTTCCAGTGACTTCTTCTGAACTGGCAAGGACAAAGAATTTCAAAAAAGGCAGTGCCTGGACCAGGACAGACGTGTGCCTGGACCAGGACAGACGTGTCCCAGGTGCCCCGTGAGCGTGTGTTACAGAAAAGAAGGGTCTTTTTTTTTTTTTTTTTTTTTTTTGCGATACTGGGGGTTGAACCCAGGGCCTCGTGCTTGCATGCTCTGCAAGGGCTGGACCACTGAGCTGTGCATCAGCCCATTTTTTTTTTTTTTACCTTTTGAGACAGGGTTTCGCTAAGTTACGCAGACTGCCACTGGTCTCAAACTTGCAATCCTCCTGCGTCTGCCTCCCGAGCCGCTGGGATGACAGGCGTGTGCCATTGTACCCAGCTACAGAACAGAGGGGTCTTGAGTTTCCCATGCCTAAGAGGTGGGAGGGTGGGGGGCCCGCTGCTGCCCGCCCTAGCTCTGGGAAGGGAGGTCAAGAGAGGGCCGGGGTGCCACGGCAGCCCCTGTCTTTTTTTCGGTATGTCTCTGGTCAGTCTGCTTGGTCCTGTTCTGAAAGTCGAGGCAACATGACCAGAAAGGAAGTGGGCGGACTGCTCCGCGCTAAGGAATGTCACGTCGCTGAAATGTGCTTCGCATTCCCAGAAATCTGCTGCGGTTGGAAATGAGGCGAGTGAGTCAGAGCGCCCCCGTTTTTCCACAGCTCAGCCCCCCAGCTCGAGCGACAGGCAGATGGGAAGTCCGGGAATGCGCGTGGCCGAGACGCCGTCCCTGCCCTGGGCTCGGTGTCTTTAGGCTGTGGAGCGCACTGGGACTTCTCCAGGCTGAGTGGGGGCGGGGCGCAGGCGCATCGTTAACTCAGGAGGGATGGGTAGGGGAGGAAATGAGGGTGACGTTGGCCAGGCCACGGTCTTGGCTGTGATTTGCATTATTTACTTCCCTCAAATGGGGATCTGTGTCCCTCTTCCTGGCTCTCCTGACATCGGTTCTCTCCGCTTACCAGAGGCCTCAGGGGCTTTGATGTCACCTGGCCGTTCCTTCCAGGTCCTCACATTGCCTCCCTCATCCTCCAAATTAAACATTTTCCTAGTCGGAGGAAAGAGCAAAAATGATTTCAAGGGCGAGGATTTGGCAGCTGTCCGTGAAATGAACCGCCAGCTTTGCAGGGGTTTTTATGATGTTCCAGAGAGAGGCCACCTGTTCCCGTCCACCCACTCCGGGCGCTCGGCCATGGGGCTGATGAGCCGCGAGACACAGCCAGCCACCACTTTGCGCTGCAGAGGCCCCCTCTCAGCCACAGCCCCACGTCCCCCAGCCGGGGCTCCCCTTCTGCTGGCTTGGTGGTTGGCGCTGTCCAGGGGCCAACAGCCCAAAGCGCCGCTGGGCCGTGGGCACCCCCAGGCTTTGTTTCCACCTTCTTATTTTCAAACACCTATTACTCACCCGGAAGGAAGGAAACTCCTGTTTCCCAAGCTGCTAATAAGGACCTTCCATCTGCCAAAGGTCAAGGAGAGGCAGCGCACGCCCTGGAGAACCCCTGACACTGTCCCCAGGCGCAAATTAGTGTGCGCCGGGGAGGCCGGAAGGAGGCAGGCAGGCGCCAGAGTCCTGAGACTCTATCTGCACGGTGTCACTCGCCCTGATGATGATCTCCACATCATCTGCCATCTCTGCTCTGTGACTCAGCTTTGTGGGCAGTGTGGCAACTACCCCGATAAAGCTCCTGCACCAGCAGCCTGGGGCGAGGGCATCGAGAGCCCCCGTTTAGAGTGCCTGAGGCTCAAGGCTCCGAGTGAGCCAGGCCTGGGCTGGCTCGGGCTCCCTGCTCCTTGCCGCCACTGTCAGAGCATCTCTGGGCTTTTCTCTGCACCCAGATGCCAGGAATGAGGACAGCCCCCGTCTACAGGGCTGTGACTTCTTGTTGTTAGGTGCCGTCGAGTCAGTATCCAACTCATAGCCACCCTGTGTATAACAGGTGAAACACTATTGTCAGTGCTTCTCTGCTGTTCATAGGGTTTTCAATGGCTGATTGTTTTTTGGGAGTGGGTTGCCAGGTCTGTCTCCCAAGCCTATAGCACCTGGTGTGCCCAGGCGGTCTCCCATCCAAGTACTAAGCAGGCCCGACCCTCCTTAGCTTCTGAGATCTGATGGGATTGGATGCCACAGGACTATGGCTGCAGGCAGACTAGGACAGACTATCTCTAGATTTTTGTGGAGTGTCTGCAAATGTGCTTTGGCATCATGATGTTTGGCAAACTAATAAATCCCAAGATCCCTCCTGGGCTGGGATTTAGCTCAGTTGGTAGATGCTGCACTGCAGTCTCTGAGACCCTGGGTTTGATTCCCAGCACCACAAAAATGGGAGAAGGACATGGCAACCCACTCCCGAGGCAATCCTGAAACAGTCAGCCATTGAAAACCCAATGAGGGTCGCTATGAGTTGGACACGACTCGACGGCACCTAATAACAACAAGGAGACTCATATTCAAAGTCTCCTCAAGTTGTTTTTACTTTTCCCTCAAGTCGGACATAGATCCTAGGAAGCAGTATTATTACCTTATTCAATGAGTCAGCAAATTTTAATCTGGGGGATAGAAAGTTGGCAAACACCTGGGAGCCTGAAACATTCATTTATGTCAGTATTGCAGCAAATATTGTCTTTGGTTTCTATTTGTGTCTTTGGCAGAGCGTTTTGATGGAATTGAAGCTGTCAGCATTTCTATCTGGTGACCTTCAAGTTAGTGGACTATTGTTCCAGCCTGTTCTGTACCAGCACCCAGTGATCTGACCCAGCTCATTGGGCCCTGCGGAGCAAAACTGTCTTTGGAGACAGAGCAGAGCATAGCTGAGATTTCAGAAAGGCTGTTTTTTCATATTGGCTGGCTCGCTAGGAAAAGGGCCAAGCAGCTGTGGGGAAAGAAAACGAGGAGGATAGAATTGGGAAGAAAATTAGCAAAAGGCTTTAAAGAATGGGTTGTGATGACAGAGGATTCAAATGGCGAAAGGGCCCATGATTGCTTCTGGTCCAAACTGTTTCCTGACAGTGAAGTTAGCAAAGAAGGTGCTGTTGTCCTTTGGGATCCCCAGACATTTGGCTCCAGGACCCATGTTGTGGTTGTTGTTAGGTGCCCTCGAGTTGGTATCCGATTCATAGCCACCCTCATAGGGTTTTCAGTGGCTGACTATTTCGGGATTGCCTTGGCAGTGGGTTGCCATGTCCTTCTCCCATTTTTGCGGTGCTGGGAATCAAACTCGGGACCTCAGAGACTGCAGAGCAGTGCTCTACCAACTGAGCTAAATTCCAGCCCCCAGGACCCATAGGGACCTCAAAATCCTCAGATGGTTAAATCCCTTCTATAAAATGGAGTATTCCCTTAAAACATACAAACAGCCCCTGGATACTTTAGACCAGCTCTTGTTGTGGTTGTTGGTAGGTGCCCTGGAGTCATGTTCGACTCATAGCAACCCTCATAGGGTTTTCAATGGCTGATTGTTTCGAGATTGCTCTGGGAGTGGATTGCCATGTCCTTCCCTGATTAAACCATCTCTACACGACTTATACTACCTGTTTGTTGTTAGGTGCCATCGAGTCATGTCCAACTCATAGCGACCCTTTTAGGGCTTTCAGTGGCTGATTGTTTCAGGATTGCCTTGGGAGTGGATTGCCATGCCCTTCTCCCATATTTCGCGGTGCTGGGAATCGAACTTGGGACCTAAGAGACTGCAGCGCGGTGCTCTACCAACTGAGCTAAATCCCAGCCCTTATACTACCTAGTGCAACGTAAATGCTATGCAGTTAGTTGTCTTACTGTATTGCTTAGGGAATAATGTTGAGAAAAGAATCTGCCCATGTCCAGTGTGTGCAATTTCTCCAGCTGTTTTGGATTCTGCTTGGTTGACTCTGAATGTTGATACTGAGGTCTGAGCGCATTTCCTCCTCTGTTGTTGACGATGGCTTGGCTGCAAATCTAAGCGATCTTGACAGGAAGACAGAAGACAGGAGCTTCAGCCTCAGCCCCTGGGAGCCCTCAGGTAGCTTCTCTAATTTTAGAGCAAGTCAGTACCTTGGGGGCAAAATATTTGACAGCGAGGAAGTTGTTTTCTTCTCTTTCAAGATGTGATCGGTAAAGATCCCAAGGCTTGCTCAGCTGCAAGTGATGCAGCCGCCCAGGATTCTTCCGCCTCTCCTATACCTCCACACTCTGGAGCAGGGCCTAAAACTCCCTGTACGTCAGTTTTCCCAAGCGTGAGATCAGAAAAACCACCTGAACCCCTATGGCGAGGAAACACGACATGGGATGGGATTGGGAAATACTTCACTCTCGGCTAATTGTCCCATTATCCGGTAGGATGGCTTTCCCCGGGAGCCTGTGCTTAATAAAGTCACAGCCTCTAGGGCAACTTCCCTGGTTAGAATCTTCTATCCGGGCACTGGCGAATGTCACGTCTGGGGCCCTTAGTGGAATGAAAGCTTAAAAACATCAGAGGACATTCACTGTCGGAGTCGGAGCTTTCTGTCAAGTGGGGCTGAATGCGGAAGCCAAATGCCTCTGTCTGTTTCTAGCCCGCGACCGAAAATGGTTTTGTTTTATTCTCTGCATATTTTCTTCCTTCCTTTGGTGGTGAAACAGAGCACTTTGTAGCTAGAAGGAGTCTGAAGGATTCCGAGTTTCTCATTTTACAGACTGGGGGTCCCGGGATGAGTGGCACCTGAGTTTTCTGCCCCTACCCTGGGGTCCAACAGACTTAGCTACCTCGGTCCACTTGCAGCCTTGCCTAACAGCAGGGACACTTTTTTTTTTTTTTTTGGTGGTACTGGGGGTTGAACCCAGGGCCTCGCCTGCATGCTCTGCAAGTGCTGGACCACTGAGCTGCACCTTCAGCCCATTTTTTTTCCTTTTTGAGACAGGGTCTCGCTAAATTACACAGGCTGCCTCTGGTCTCGAACTTGTGATCCTCCTGCCTCCTCCTCCCAAGCTGCTGGGATTATAGGCGTGTGCCACTGTGCCCAGCTCTCAGGGACACTTGTTGTGTGAACCTCAGGGGCTGAACCCCTCCACACGCCTGGATATATAGCCTCTTACACACTCTATGCCTTCGCTGTCTTTTAATTTTCTTTTTTTTTTAAATTTTTATTTGTTATTTATTTATTTATTTATTTATTTATTTATTTATTTATTTGCGGTACTGGGGGTTGAACCCAGGGCCTCGCGCTTGCATGCTCTGCAAGTGCTGGACCACTGAGCTGCACCCTCAGCCCATTTTTTAACTTTTTGAGACAGGGTCTCACTAAGTTATGCAGACCGCCTCTGGTCTTGAACTTGCGATCCTCCTGCCTCTGCCTCCTGAGCCACTGAGATTACAGGCGTGTGGCTCCTTTAAAAAATTTTTTTTTTTAAACAAACAGACACATTAGTCTAGATCTACGCAGGGCCGGGATCCTCAATTTCTCTGTCCTCTGCCTCTAGGTCCTGTGTCACTGGAAGGGCTCCGGGGTGCTGGGAGCTATGATCTCCTATGACAGTGTTATCTTCTTCTGGAATACCTGCTGAGGGACCCCCCCAAGGCCATTTCACAGTGAGCTTCTTTACTTAAGTAGGAGCACACGCTAAGACAATGATGAGAAGTATAATTAGGTAATACATAAACCAGTAGCTGTGGTTTATTATCATAGTCAAGTATGATGTACTGTCCATAATTGTAGGTGTTGTACTTGTGACTGGTAGCACAGTGGGCTGGGCTTTAGCTCAGTCAATAGAGCACCGTTCTGCTCTCTCTGAGGTCCTGGGTTCGATCCCCATCACCCCCCAAATGGGAGAAGGACCTAGCAGCCTGCCATGGAAAACCCTATGAATAGCAGAGAAGCTCTGACATAGTGCAGGGCATGGCACAGTGTCCGGAGTGTTTCGTTCTGTTGTATATCGGGTGGCTATGAGTCGGAGCCGACTCGACAGCACCTAACAACTGCAGCACAATGGGTTTGTTATCATCAACCTCACCACAAGCGCATGAGTCACGAATTGTGCTCAGACAGTGTGACGGCTATGACATTGCTAGGGGACAGGAAGTCTTTCAGTTCCACTACAATCCTGTGGGACCATCATATGCGCAGCCTGGTGAGTGAAAGCCTGTCACACGGCCCTTGACTGGGGGGGGGGCCCACAGGTTCTCCGATAGTCCCTGCCCACGTTTCCCACTGGTGGGCCAATGGGAACCTCAGAGCCCTCTTCCCCAGCCTTTGCGGAACCCTGCCGTTTCATAGAAGGCTGGCCCAGGTCCAGCCATATGGACCGAATGCCAGAGGGCTGAGCTCAGGCCCCACAGTCTGAGGACACAGCTGGGAAAGGCAGGAAGTCAGCCATTGTCCATCCAGCCCGGCACACTCAGCCGTTGTGAGTTAGCGCACCGCATGGTGACTGAGACATCATGACATCATGACGGAGGCACCTTACTCCCTCTCGTAAGGGAGGACAGTGCAGATTAGAAGCGGGAGCAGCTTCTCCAAGCTCAGATTCCCAGGCTCGGCTCCCGTCGCTCCCCTAGGGCAGGAGCGATTGTGGAAACCGTCATTCTGAGCAGATGACCAAGGCAGCGGTGTGGCCGCAGAGAGAAGGTTGGCAGATTCCAGAAACCGCCGGGGGGTCCCACCCTCCCGCAGAAGGAACAAGGCAAAAAGTCAGTGCTCAGATCTGGGGCGCCAGGGTGGGGGCAGAGCTAACTAGGTGCAGAGTCCAGGAGCTGCAGGCCCCAGCGTCCCCAGGTCACTTGGCCCCAGTCTTGCACCAGGGCAGCAGACGAGCCCAGGCACCCAGGGGCTTCCTTTCTGAGAGTCGAGTCCGGGCCCTGTGCTTGATGACTGCAGCTTCCTTAACTCTCTGTCGTGCTCCCCTGGCCCCAGAACACTTTGTGCTGAGTCAGATACCTTTGAACCCCTTCTAGCACAGAACAGCCGGCCGTTGGCCTGTCCTCTGACTCCTGGAGCAGACTTGTATCACGGTGCACGCTGCGTATCTTTGGGACCAATCGTGCTTCTGAGTTTGGGTAGCTTTCTGATTGTGGAATATCTGCAAATACAGAATGAAATGCCCTGGGGGAAAGGACCCACGTGTAAACGTGGCCTTCATTTATGTGTCATATCCACCTTATGTGCACAGTCTGAGGGCTTGGGTGTTTGGATTGCTTGTTTGTATTTACAGTACGTGGGTGCTGAACCCAGGGTCCTTGCACAAACCCGGCATGCGCTCTGTCCCTGGGTTGCACCCCCAGCCCTTTTTAAATTTATTATCCAGTACATCATATTTGATTACGATAATAAGCCACTGTTACTGGTTTATGTGGGCTGGGATATAGCTCAGTTGGTAGAGCGCCGCTCTGCAGTCTCTGAGGTCCCAAGTTCGATTCCCAGCACCGCAATCCACTCCCGAGGCAATCCCTAAACAATCAGCCATTGAAAACCCTGTGAGGGTCGCCATGAGTTGGACACGACTTGACGGCACCTAACAACAACGAACTGGTTTATGTATTAGTGAACTATACTTTTCATCATTGTTTTAGTGTGAGTTCCTACTTAAGTAAAGACGTTCACATCAGAATCTTACTAAGTTACACCGGCTGTCCCTGGCCTTGAACTTGCTTCCTGTCTCCACCTCCTAAGTCACTGGGATCACAAGTGTGCAGTACTGTCCTGGCTTTTTTTTTTTTTTAATGTAAAGTCTTATTATAAAATCCAGGCTGGCTTTGAAGTAGCAATCCCTCTGCCTCCGCTTTGTGAGGGCTGAGATTATGGACATGCACCACCAGGCTTTATACGTTGTTTTTAATAACTTTGTACATTTTGACTGCAACCTGTCACATGAAGTCAGATGTGGAATTGTCCCCCTGTGGCATCATGTGGATGCGCAAAATGTTAAAGATTTTAGCCGGGCACTGTGGCGCACATCTGTAATCCCAGTGGCTCGGGAGATGGTGACAGGGGGATCGCAAGTTCAAGACCAGAGGCAGTCTGTGTCACTTAGTGAGACCCTGTCTCAAAAAGTAAAAAAGTGGGCTGGGGTGGCAGCTCAGTGGTCCAGCAGTTGCAGAGCATGCAAGGCCCTGGGTTCAATCCCCAGTATGGCAAAAAAAGAAAAAAAAAAGTTACAGATTTTGGAGCCTTTTGGATTTTGGACTAGGGCTGCTCATATGGAGGCACAGGCAGGGCCGTGAGACTGCCTAGGGCTAACCCTGCCTCTCCCACAAACCAGCCATGTCAACTTGGGTGGGTTCTTAAAGCTCTTTGTGCCTCAGTTTCCTCATCTGTAAAATGGAGGTATTAACAGTGCCCACCTCATAGTGTTGCTTAAAGAGTGAGTTTGTTCAGATAAAAGTGCTGGGGACAGGGCCTGGCACTGGGTAGGGGCTCAGAAGTGGGGGGTTAGGTTATTTTTGATCTGCACACATCTGTCCCAGGACTGGGCAGAGCTCCCCTGAAGGGACCTCAGGAGGACCTTGTGCAGCCTGGGGACACGCTGTCTTCTGAGTCAGCCCATTCCATTTTTGGACTGCTCTGATGAAGAAAATTCCTTCTTGTGTTCTGCCAAAATCCACCTCCTTGCAACGCCTACTCATCGGCCCCGGCTCTGCCACATGGCAAATGTCAGAAAAATAGTCTCGCTTAGAGGAGGTGCAGAATGTAAATAATCATGAAGGGATCCGGCCGGGGAATGGCCGTCTCCACGCAGCTGCTATTCCCAAGGCGCTCAGCCTAGGGCTAAGCACAGACTGAGGTCAAACACCGGAGTTAAATTTGGAAAATGACAAGTTTCGGCTCCTCTCTGGTTCTGTTAGCAATGCATGAGACAGCTTCTCTTGCCATGCCGTCCAGCCCGTAGCATGCTGCAGGACTGGCGTGAGACCAAGGGGAAAGTCACTCCGCTGGAGCAAAGGCGACGGTCACAAGGGCTCAGGAGCCCTGACCTCACCGCACTCAATACGTGCCGTCCTGCCCGTCAGCGCCACGCAGCCAGGGAGTAGGCTGCGGAGGCGCCTGTTTACAGATCCTGACTGGTGTCAGGTGTAGAATCACGACTTCTGCGTCCCTGTCTTGCCTTCCTCGCTTGAGGCTGACGCATGCGCAGTGACATTGGAGGGACACAGGCATCTTTTGGGGTTGGATTTGATAGCGTAACCCTCAGACAACTCTTGTTTAAAATGCCTGGAACATTTCTTGTTAGGTGCCGTGGCGTGGGGTCCGACTCACAGCGACCTTGTGTACAACAGAAGGAAACACTCCCCAACTCTGTGCCACGCCTGCCACTATGCGGTGCTTCTCTGCTATTCATAGGGTTTTCAATGGCAGATTGTTTTGGGAGTGGGTTGCCAGGTCCTCCCTAGCCTACAGCACCTGGTATACCCCGGTGGTCTCTACCCAAGGACTAACCAGGCTGACCCTGCTTAGCTTCCAAGATCAGGTGGGATTGGATGAGAGGGTGCTATGGCTGCAGGCTTTTTTTTTTTTTTTTTTTTTTTTTGCGGTACTGGGGGTTGAACCCAGGGCCTTGCGCTTGCATGCTCTGCAAGTGCTGGACCACTGAGCTGTACCCCCAGGCCATTTTTTTTTTTTTACTTTTTGATACAGGGTCTCACTAAATTATGCTGACTGCCTCTGGTCTCAAACTTGCAATCCTCCTGCCTCCGCCTCCCGAGCCTCTGGGATTAAAGGCGTCTGCCTGCAGACTTTTGAAATGTAAATAATTAAAACTCAGGGTGCCCATGTGAGCTGCTTTAGGGCTGGACAGGAGTGAGTTTTCTCCAGAGCACCTTGCTACGTTGAGTTTCCAAATCAAAGGGAACGTGGCTTCGATTTCCCAAGGGCGAGGTGGGCAGCCATATCAGCTACTGTCTGGGTACTTCGTCCCTCCAGCTGCTCATCCAAGAGTCTGGCGCAGAGGCCGCGGCTGTACTTGGTGCTGGGCCTCTGCTTCCCTGGCTTCGGGGGCTGACCACTGCTGAACCTGTAGGCTTGGGGAATCTAAGCGCTCCTGGGAGCTCTGCAAGGATTTGGACCCAGAGACACTCAGGATGGTCCTCTCAAAGTCAAGCGCTCATGGGTATCTGCAGCCCCTGCCCCCTCCAACAAGGATACGGTCGGTGTGCTGCAGGGCTGCTGCCCCTCCCTCACCCCCGCTGCCCCAGGCACACAGCAGCATTCTGCTAACGTTACCCTCTGCCACCTTGGATGGCCCCCCCCTCACCAGGGGCTGATCCAATCACAGCAGGGCCCCCTTATCTGTGGAGGATGCCTGGACCTGGAGACAGTACCAACCCCTGTGCTCTGTACCCCACGTGTGAATTTAGTGTCCTTCCCTCCTAACCAAGCCCTTACCGCACACCGCGGCTGTAACTTCTGCATCTGACCTGCAACAGCAAACCGGCAGAAACTGACTTTCCCTTTTCACAGTTTCCTTGGCAAGCGCATGCGTTCCCGCCACAGACCTCAGCAACGTCCGGAGGCTGAGGATTTCTTCCCTTCCTTAGTAAGTCCAGGTCGTTCACGGCTTCACCTAAGTGAAGCACTTTGTGGCATAGCTGAGCGGCCAGTGTCACCCCTCTTTCTGCTCTGGGCCCAGTATTAAGTGAAACAAGGGTCACTTGAACAGAAGCCCTGTGCCGGGCGCGGTGGCACACGCCTGTAATCCCAGCGGCTTGGGAGGCGGAGGCAGGAGGATCGTAAGTTCAAGACCAGAGGCAGTCTGCGTAATTTAGGGAGACCCTGTCTCAAAAAGTAAAAAAAAAAAAATGGGCTGGCGGTGCAGCTCAGTGGTCCAGCACTTGCAGAGCATGCAGGTGTGAGGCCCTGGGTTCAATCCCCAGTTCCGAAAACAAAACAAAACAAAACAAAACAAAAAAAAACAGAAGCCCTGTGACACCAGCATGGATCCAGTGACTGAGTGGGCTACAGAGCCACTGAGGGAAGGCAAAGTGGGCGATGCCAATGCACAGCTCAAAGGGGTGGAGCCCGCGGGGCCACGTGGAGCAGGGCGCACTGTGAATCTTAGGAATTACTGATTTCTACAACTTTGGGGGCTGGGATTTAGCTCAGTTGGTAGAGCGCTGCGCTACGGACTCTGAGGTCCCGAGTTCAATTCCCAGCACTGCAAAAATGGGAGAAGAACCTGGCAATCCACTCCCAAGGCAGTCCTGAAACGGTCAGCCATTGAAAACCCTATGAGGGTCGCTATGAGTCAGATACCGACTCGCCGGCACCTAACAACAACAAACAACAACAATTTCATTCAATCCTTTTGGACCCAAGCAGACTGCAGGTAACTAAACCGTCTGAAAGAGAAGCTTGAATAAGGAAGGATGACTGTGATCCCCCGCCAGGGGCCCTGAAACAGAAATGCTATGACCTCCCAGACCCTATACCTTTCAAAATCACCCCTGGAGGCGGAGGAGGAGCAGGGAAAGGAGATGGTCTGCGCTCACTGACCCCTTGCCAGGGAAGAGCCACAGGGAAAAACAACAAAACAAAACAAAACAAACACCACCCAAGGTGAGGCTAAGGCTTCTCCTGACTCCTTCCCTGTGACCTCGTGTTATTCAGGTTAGCACAGGTGCGTGAAGTCCAGGCCGTCATCCACCCCTAGCACGTCCACAGGCTGCAGTCCCACGAAGCCGGCCAGCCCCAGGCCAAAGACCTCACTGCCAGCTCCCGTTCCTCTAACAAAGCACAGGCGAGGCCAGGTCTGGGGTCCATGGACAGAGGAAGGTTGACCCAGGTTCTTCATGGCTGCTTCTGATCCTGACACATTTTGTGTTTCCCCTGCGTTAAATGTTAGCTTGCGCCTTCCCTGTGTCCTCACGTCTTGTTGGTCCTTCGCCCGTGGAAAGCAGGCACCAAGGCGACCCTGGCGCCTGACAGCCTGATGCATGAAGCTGCCTGTGCTTCTGTGCTGACCTCGCTGACCTCTGGCACAACAGAATCATGTCCACCCCTGGGTGTCCACGGCTGCCTCTCTGATCTCCTCCCTCAGGTGGACTGGTTCAAAGATCCAAAGGTCTGGCCTTGGACTTTCCTCCTAGGGTCTTAACTGCTCCTGGTTTACCAGGGCACAGCCTCCCTCCAGAATTGCAGGGACGCTGACCCACCCTTCCTGGGAGGAGGTCTTTCTGCCCCCAGGGGCCCCCAGAGGCCCCCAGCCCAGTGAGCTCAGGGAGGCGCTCCCCAGGCCAGCCTGACAGGGGCTGCACGTAACCACACTCTCCCTAGGGTCCCCTCATCACCCACCCCACGCCTCCTATTCCTGTTCCCAAGTCATAGCAAAGCCCAGGACACAGGTCAGTCATCTTCCTCCTATAGACTGCTGCCCAGGTCCTCGATAGGAGGTCTTTTATTTTATTCTTTATTTTTTATTTTTTTTTTTTGTGGTACTGGGATTGAACCCAGGGCCTCGCGCTTACATGCTCTGCAAGTGCTGGACCACTGAGTTGCACCCTCAGCCCATTTTTTTTTAGTTTTTGAGACAGGGTCTCACTAAGTTACTCAGACTGCCTCTGGTCTCAAACTTGTCATCCTCCTGCCTCAGTCTCCTTATTCTCTGGGATTACAGGTGTGCGCCACAGTACCAGTCTTGTTGTTCAGGGCCATTGAGTCGAGTCTGACTCATAGCGACCCTCATAAGGTTTTCAATGGCTGACTGTTTTGGGATTGCCTTGGGAGTGGGTTGCCATGTCCTTCTCCCATTTTGCGGTGCTGGGAATTGAACTTGGGACCTCAGAGACTGCAGAGCAGCGCTCTACCAACTGAGCTAAATCCCAGCCCCTACTCTTTATAAATTACCCAGTCTCAGATATATATATATGTTGTTGTTGTTGTTAGGTGCTGTCAAGTCGGTATCCGACTCATAGCGACCCTCTGTACAACAGGGGAAACACTATTGTCAGTGCTTCTCTGCTATTCATAGGGTTTTCAATGGCAGATTGATTTTTGGGAGGGGGTTGCCAGGTCCTTCTCCCAAGCCTACAGCTTCTGGTGTTCCCAGGCGGTCTCCCATCCAGGGATGGGTTAGTACCCATGCAGGTACTAACCAGGCCCGACCCTGCTTAGCTTCTGAGATCTGATGGGATCGGATGCCACAGGGCTACCACTGCAGGCCCAT
>VMDO01022486.1:0-33401 GCA_007922755.1 Pedetes capensis | reverse complement strand
TTGACCAATATCTTCTACTGGTCTGTGTTGTATACAAACTTTTCTCACTTAATAGTTTTACTAGAAATCTGTGCTTTGTATTTCATCAACAAATATGTAAATATGAGAACTGACAATATTTCTTCTTGTAGTTGGTAGTGTGATTGCAAAGTGCATTTCCTAATAAATATTGATGGATTTTTAAGGGCTTACTTCAAATTTTGAGTGAAGATGCTTAGAATAGATCCCCAGGGATACTCAAGATTTCTTGTATGATTTAATAGAATTAATGCATCTTTTCTTCTTTTTACTGTTGAAATGTTAATTTCTTTTATTTTCATAGCTGTTGAATATAGCAGACAATATGAAAATCTTATACACAATTTGACAGCATAAATGACTAGACCTTATGGCTTTTGGGGGAACAATTCATCATTTGAAGAAAGATAATGAATGTCGTTTTCACCTATTGTTGCATTTAAAAACAGCAAAAAAAAAAAAAGATGAAAAGAAAATAACATAGGGAAATACTTTGGATAATGATGTAGAACATATTTGTTTGTTTATTCTGTATATAACCTGTGAATGGTTTCCCTTCCATCTTCTGATGTCCAGTCTTTGTATCTCCTATTATGGATATTTATAAATTCCATTGAAAAGTGCTGAGAGGAATGTATTAATTTCCTCATGAAATCAAAATTAGCCATAAGGATTTGTACATTGACCTCTCCAGAAGTATCAGTATTTACCAAAAAATAATAGCATTTAAAATTAGATTTTTCAGATGAATTCAAGTGTTACTACTATATACAGGGTATATACAGAGTATATATAGTATATACGGGCTGGGATTTGGCTGGGATTTGGCTCAGTTGGTAGAGTGCTGTGCTGCAGTCTCTGAGGTCCTGAATTCAATTCCCAGCACCACAAAAATGGGAGAAGGGCCTGGCAATCCACTCCCAAGGCAATCCCGAAACAGTCAGCCATTGAAAACCCTATGAGGGTCGCTATGAGTCGGATACTGACTCAATGGCACCTAACAACAACGGGCTGGGATTTAGCTCAGTGGGTAGAGCGCTGCGCTGCAGTCTCTGAGGCCCCAAGTTCAATTCCCAGCACCGCAAAAATGGGAGAAGGACCTGGCAATCCACTCCCAAGGCAATCCCGAAGCACTCAGCCAGTGAAAACCCTATGAGGGTCGCTATGAGTCGGATACTGACTCGACGGCACCTAACAACAACAACAACAACAGTATATACAGTATATACAGAGCAAATTTCCATGAATGAAAACAAGGCAGTATAAATTTAGTTTCTTTGTTACTATTTTACTTTTTTCAACCTTAATTTTAGTTATGAGAATGAAAATCTGCCAGCCTAGAATCAGACACCTGTAGTGCTGCATCTGCTGAGAAAGACTCTCATCTAGCTTTGTCAATGAGCTTGAATGCTGATACACATATGACAGTCCTACCATAAAAGAGTTGTTGTTGTTGTTGTTAGGTGCCATAGAGTCGGTATCCGCCTCATAGCGACCCTCTGTACAACAGGGGAAACACTATTGTCAGTGCTTCTCTGCTGTTTATAGGGTTTTCAATGGCAGATTGATTTTTTGGGAGGGGGTTGCGAGGTCCTTCTCCCAAGCCTATAGCTTCTGGTGTTCCCAGGCGGTCTCCCATCCAGGTACTAACCAGGCTGGACCCTGCTTAGCTTCTGAGATCTGACGGGATCGGATGCCGCAGGGCTATGGCTGCAGGCACCATAAAAGAGTAGCCCTATTTATTTTTACCCACCAACTATCATATGAAATTATTGAGTATAATCTCAGTTTAATATTCAAAGACTGCATTTATTAAAACTTTTACCCTCCCAGACCCTAGTAATCATGTGGAAAAAAAGAGGAAGGGCAGTGTATTAATCTGTTCAGGCTGCTCTAACAAAATACCATAGAAAGGGTGGCTTAACCAACAGAATTTATTTTTATTTTTATTTTTTGCAGTTCTAAAAGCTAGAAGTTCATTACCAAGGTGCCAGTAAGGTAGATTTCTGGTCAGGGTTCTCTCTTTGGCTTGCAAGTGGCTGCGTTGTTGCTGTGTGCTCACATGACCTTTCCCTGGTAGGAAGAGGTAGGAGGGCACCAATTGAGAGTGCCCTAGTGTCTTTTCTCATAAAATCACTGAGCCTATTAGATCAGGGCCCCATCCTTAAAACTCCCATTAGCCTTAAATACTTTCTTAAAGACTTCCTCTCTGAATATAGTCACACTAAAAAGCTAGGGCATGCACATACTCAGTTTATAATGAACAGGAACAGAAGATTATTGAGTATTTTATATAATGTTCCTACAAATTTCATCTTTCAGCATTTAAAACCTACTCATTTTGAACAGAAGATGTGTTAATTTTAAAATCTGACCTGTAATTTTTTATTTGACCATTTTCTTATTGGGTATCTGTGACTTCTCCATCTAGATCTGGACAAGCTTGTGCCTGCTTTGACCCACACAGTGTTTCTGAGGTTGGGATGCAAAAGTAAATGCACTTGCCCTCTTATTAGCTGGAACACTTGTGCTTGGAATCCTGAGCCACCATGTGGCTCTACTACTTTCGACTACCCTGGGGCCACCTACTATCCTGAGGCCACTGGTGGTGAGGACTTCAGTTCACCAGGAGAGGCTGTGTGTAAGATCTGTGGGTGCCAATTCTGGCACTAGTCTTCCTAACTCAGGTATCAGGTGAACCTTCAGAAGATTTGAACTCTTAATTGTTGAATCATCCCAGGCTTTGGGTCTTCATAGCTGGGGTGGTAATTGTCATGGAATAGATACACTCCATTCTCACTGTGTCCTGGCTGAATTCCTGACCCACAAAATATATGAGCATTCCAAAATTGTTCTTAAAAGGTAACTAAGTTCTGGTATGATTTGTTACACAGCAGTAGTACTGGAGCAGATTTTGTATGGCAACTTTTTAGATTCCTTATATTTTGATTTTAGTTCATAGTGCTATAACAAAATATCTTGGATTGAGCAATTTGTGAACAGTAGAAATTTATTTTTTAAAGTTCTGGAACATAGAAGTTTAAGTTCAAGGTGCCAGCAGATTTGGTGTCTTGTGAGGACCAATATCTGCTTCCATGGTGGCAACTCGTTGCTGTTCTCTCATATGGTGGAAGGTGAGAAGACAAAGGGCACTAAGGTGCGGCCTTCAACTTCTTTTATAAGAGCACTAGTCCATTCATGAACACAAACCCTCACTACTTAACCACTTATCTAAAGCTCCTTTATGCTTTCTCATTGAGGTTTAGGTTCCTACATGTGAATTTTGGAGGGCCACATGGATTCAAACCAGAGCCTCCCCCTTCCACTGCACTCTGAAACTCACTGTCTATTATCAGCAAAATCTCTTATATACTCAGCCTCATCTGTTAACTTTTTCTTCACCTTTTTGCTCTAACTGAAAATTCGCTCTTAGATTTATTCTTTCAACTTGTTGGTTGCTCAGTTCTGTGTCATCCTTTTTCAGTTGTTTTATCCACCCACTATACATAGGCTACTCACTTCTATGGCCATACTGCAGGGCAGCAGTTCTCAAAATGTGCTCCAGTGGCCTCTGGAGGTCCCTTAGATGCTTTCAGTAGGTTTCTAAAGTCAAAATGTTTTAAATAACAATACAAAACTGCTATTTTTCCTTTGGACTTTCATTTTGTCATAAGTGCACACCGTAGTTTTTCAGAGGATACATGACTTGTGATGATGCCTTCATTCTGGCAGCTAAAGGAATGTGTGCTTTTATAATCTTGCATTTCAAAATTTTCTATTTTAATTTCTAATTAGGTAAATATTGGTAGATATAACCCACACAACCAACAATTTGTGGGGGACATAAAGCAGTCCTGGGGCCAAAATGTTTGAGAACTGTGGTCCTAGACTTTGTTGTTGCCAATAGCTGTAGTTATTTGTCATATTTTTCAAGCATTCTGTTCTCTACTTAACACTTGTCTTCCTAACTCAGTCTTTGCTTTCCTGATTCCTGTAATCTTCCAATCCCAATGGGATCCAAAATCCATTGACCCTCCCCCTTTATACTATTCCATACCTCTTTGTTGTTAGGTGCCGTTTAGTCGGTATCCAACTCATAGCGACCCTGCATACAACAGGCGAAACATTATTGTCAGTGCTTCTCTGCTGTTCATAGGGTTTTCAATGGCAGATTGATTTTTGGGAGTGAGTTGCCAGGACCGTCTCCCAAGCCCACAGCACCTGGTGTTCTCAGGTGGCCTTCCATCCAAGTACTAACCAGGCCCGACCCTACTTAGCTTCTGAGATCTGACGAGATCAGGTACCACAGGGCTACATACCTGTTACATGTCCTCATTTCCCTTTTTCCCAGCTTAAAATCCTTCATATATCAAATCATCAGTCCCCTTGGTATACTTTTAGTTTCCTCATCCCTCTCTCATTTTGTAGGATTCACCTGGAAACCTGGTTAAAGTCTACTCTTTACTACTCTATCTAGACTATGCCTGTGCAATTTAATGTGGTTAAAGGAAAACACCTAGCCAAGATGACTGACCTTAATTTCAGGATCACTAGTCTCAAATGGGCTTTTGGTGCTGTTGGGTTGTCAACCTCTGTTACTTTGGCCAATTCATTCATGCCTCTATTTTCCTAGATGACTGGTATCTTCCATTCCTATCTATTTTCTCAGTGCTCCAACATCTCTCACTCTCAGCTGATGACATTTCTTCTTATTTCACTTAGAAAATAGAAGCATTCAGCAAAGATCTTCTGCTTACATTATGCCCATATACTCTGTCTTTACTCCTTTACTATGGTAGAGCTGTATGCTCTTATCCAGGGCCAGCCCTCCACTTGTGCAACAGAGACTATTCTCTTCTGCACACTCCAGGCCATAGCATATTCTCCTCTCCTTCCAGCATCATCAGTTTCTCCTTCTCTATTGGATTATTTCCATCAGCATACAAACATATTTCAACTACTTTAGAGAATAACTTGTCTTGATCCACATTCTTTCCAGTTATCATTTCACTTTTCTGCTTCTCTAAGTAGCAAAATGCCTTCAGGTCTATATTCGCTCTATAATAGCTCCTATCTTCTCTTGAACCTACTCCGGTCAGTTTTTTGTTTGTTTTGTTTTGTCTTGTTCTTCTCCATCTCCCAGGATAACCAATGATTTCCATAATAGTAAATCTAGCAACCAGTTCTCAACTGCATATTCCTTGACCAGTCAGCAGTATTTGAAGAATTACTTTCTTCATGGAAATACATCATTCACTTGCCCTCTAGTCTATCACCTTACTCTGCTTTTACCCTTTTCTCATTGTCCACACTGTTTTGATCTTTGATGTTTTTTCCTCAGGTTCCCAATCTGTAAATACTGAAATAAACCAGGGTTTGGACCTTGTACTTCCTTATCTTTCTTTTTCTTTTTCTTTTTTTCAGTACTAGGGGTTGAACCCAGGGCCTCTTACATGTTTTACTAGCGCTCTACCACTGAGCTGCACCCCTAGCCCAGGTTTTATTTTTTATTTTGAGATGGAGTCCCACTAAATTATGTAGGCTGCCTCTGGCCTTGAACTTGTGGTCCTCCTGCCTCTGCCTCTTGTGTCACTGGGATCACAGGCATGCACCACTGTGCCTGGCCATCATCATCTTTTATGTTCTCTTCCAGTTTCATCAATATGGCAATGCCTTCCAATTTTGTATCTCCTATTTCTTTCCCTGAATTCTAGGCTTCCCAGTTCACCTAGCTACTGAACATCTCCATTTGAATGTCTAAAAGGCACATATCTTATACCATGCAGTCCAAAATCAAGCTTCAGATTTTTTTCACCTCAAGCCTACTTCTGTCTGGTGTTCTCCATCTTCATAAATTGTAAACCCATCTTTCCCACTGTTGATGCCAGGGCCACTAGTATCATCCTCTGTTTCTCTCACATTCCATATCTAATCTGTCATCAAATCCTGTTGACTCCACCTTCAAAATATAGCTAGAATCTGATCATTTTCACCCATGTCAACTGCTTCCAGTAGTGATTAGTTGAACCGCTGTCTATATTTAACTGGATTATTGTATCTAATTCTTGTTTTTTTCCTTTTTGCTCTCTTAACCTCTGTTCTAAGAACTATCTCTGAAGAACAGCCACAGTGATCCTTTTAAAATATGTCAGATATCAGCTAAAAACACTTTTCTCTCTTCTTTTTTTTTCTTTTTTTGCGGTACTGGGCTTCACGCCTGCATGCTTTGCAAGTGCTGGACCACTGAGCTGCACCTGAAGCCCATTTTTTTTAACTTTTTGAGCCATGGTCTTGCTAAATTATGCAGACTGCCTCTGGTCTCGAACTTGCGATCCTCCTCGAACTTGTGATCCTCCTGCCTCCACCTCCCAAACCGCCGGGATTACAGGCATGCACACCATGCCCGGCTTCTTTTTTCTTGAGATAGAGTCTTACTATGCCATCCAGGCTGGCCCTGAAGTCACTGTCCTCCTGTGTCATCCTCCTGAGTGCTGGGATTACAGGCATGCACCACCACATCTGACTTGCTCAAAACACTTTAATGGCTTCCATCTCATTTGTAGTAAAATTCAAAGTCTAATGCACTACATAACGCCCCTTCTAACCACTGTCTTTGTTGTTATTGTTGTTGTTAGGTGCCATCGAGTTGGTAGCCGACTCATAGTGACCTTTATCTCCTCATAAATTGCTCCTTCACTCCTTTCTAGCCACACCGGCCTTAGAATCACCCAAGTGGCTTCCTGTCTTTGTATTTGTTCTTCTCTTTGTCTGTGTAACTTGCTCTCTCACCTTCTCCAAGTGTCTGCATAAATGACACCCTCCTAGCCAGGCTTTCTTTTAGTACTATCTTTGAAATTATGATTTTCTCAACACTCCTCCTCCTCTCCCTTGCTTTAAGGTGTTTTCATAGCACCATGTGACACACCATTTATTTTACTCAAACATTTGTATGTTGTGTATGCCTATGTTTATTTTTAATGGAAGGTGAAGGCAGAGATTTTTATATTTTGTTACCACTATCTCCTCAGCACACAGAAGAGTAATTGGCTCATAGTAGGTACTTAGTAAACATCTGCCAAATCAACTAAACCTCTCAGGTTGTGTTACTAAGAGAGGAAGAGAAATGATTTGCAGATGATGGAATGGTTATGTCCACATTTAGGATTTCCATTACTTTCAAAATTTATGATTGAGCTTTAAGCATCTTGATTCCAGTGGAAGAAGAATTAGGAACAATTTTGCTACCATATAATTCTTTTTCTCCTCTTTGGATTTGGAGAATTGGAGACCTAAGTAAACTTTACCCCAGCCATCTCCTTTCCCGGAGGAGGGAGATGGCAGATAAGCAGACAGCTTCTCACCTGCCCTTGGCTCTCCATAGACTGGCCCTTGAAAACTGCCTTTTCATGTCTAAAGCTACTAATACTTCCTGCTAAAATACACCTCTGTTGATGGCACAGATGATGCTTTAAAGTAGAAAAATGATAGAGCAATGTTTTACTGTGCAAATCTTTTTCTTGATAGTTATTCTGAAATAGGATTATTTTGTTAGCTGTTATATCGCAGTCTTCTGCCACTAGGCATGGGATAGATGTTTAATCTTTGCTAAGTGAATACATAAATGAGGTAAAATGAGTTGGCGTTATGAAAAATAATGACAAGAAAGAAATAGTTCTACCTTTTCCCCTCCATCTAGAGGTAAACTATGGGAAGAGTAGAGTACATTACCATCTGGAACCAGGACACATCAGTAAATTATATTGTGCAATTGATTTAGGTGAAGAAATAATTTTTGTTTCTGTTAGGTGTGGGTTTTAAAAATTATGCTAAAAGCAAGTGGTGTTAAAAAATAAAACTGAATAGTTTACATATTTCCTTAACTATATAGTGGCTTCTTTTTAATCTTGTTCTTGGTTCTTAAAAGAGAATGGAAAGCATTATTATCTTTCTAATAGCGTCCTTCTAGCCTCCAGTTTGGTTTACCACTGTATAATAACATGTCAGTAAAATGAAGATTAGTATTTCCCCCCCCCCTTTTATTTCCTAAGCCAATTCACTGTACTATTTTCACTGTGGAGTAAAATAAAGAATGACCTTTAACTGAATTATTTATTGTGCCATTTGTTTTTTCTGAACACTCAACATAGGGAATAAGTACTTAATCAGTGTCCTTGCATATTGTTGAAGCCAAAAACGAGCATAGTTGTATGGCAAAACATTTAGAATATTATAATGTACATGCAAACATTTAGAATATTATTATAAAGCATTGTCACCTCATTTTTAAGGCTGTGTTTCATATGTACATGCATTCGTAACCACACATTTTTCTTTAGATACAGTTGATTGCGTGGTGGATAATCTCAAATTTCAGCATGACCATAAATCATACTTACATTAAGACAATCAGTTTAATGCAATGCTTTCCTGCACCCCTCAGAGTACATTTTTAATACCTAATTTTCCCAGGTTCTCAGTACTTGTAAGCTGTTATTCTCTTGTGTATTAGTGCTTCTTTATCCTTATAAGTCCCCATCCTATTTATTCTGGATTCCTTACCCTATTTCTTCCTCCCAGTTAATCTGTCATTGAAAACCCTATGAATAGCAGAGAAACACTGACAATAATGTTTCACCTGTTGTACTTGACAGCACCTAACAACCTTTCTTTCTAAATGCCTAAGATATCTGCTTGCTTTCCCATTAGGCCCCCAACATGGAAATATCAGAATAGCAATCAATTCTACTACTCCAATATGTTTTATTTTAATTTTTTTTGCAATGCCTGGCACAGCAGGTCTTAGGCATTCAACAGACACTTGTTGATTTATCTACTTCCCTATTCCTCCTGCAGGCTGTTGATTGAAGGAAGACTCCTGAATGAATCAAAGACCTCTCTTGGATTCTTCATCATGTAACTAGTCAGCTAGACTTAGGATATATGCAGTGGATAAGGAATGAATATTCACTGATCAAATTTTACTTTCATATTTAGGAAAACAATCTAGAAAACTTCACTACAAGGAACAGATTTGGACTTTTATCATTAGAATTGGATTTGAATACTAAGTGCTATCCTAACTGGTTCTATTGCCTTGAATGAGTCTTTGATCTCTCAATATTTTCCTACATGAAAGGACCTTAAATAGCAAATATCTTCAGAATTACAGTTAAAAAGATTTGAGAATACATCTGTAAAATTACCTCTCAGTGGTAGATTCCCAGAAACGGTAAATATAGAACAGTGGGATTTAGCTAAGAGTGTACTACTTGTAAGACCCTATACAAGGTGTGGCTAGATTTCAGGTTATTGGTGGTAATGTAATTAACTGAGAATAGTTTAGAAGGTGAATTTCAGGATATTTGGAGATACTAGTATCCATGACAGAGATAATCACAAATTTCTGTTGCTAAAGTAAACATTTGATAACACAGTAACCATTTATTAAAAATAATGGAAAAGATAATTCTGAACATAACTCAGAAATTTACCTAAACTAATTTGTGTCATATGTAAGGACCCTAAACTCATTATAGAATTATACATGTCTGACTAAAAGGATTGATTGTAAAACCACATGCCTCCATTTGTTTTGCCACTGATATGTGGTTCAGTCTGACATTAAGCTCTTGAATCACAGTTTTCCAGTTCTCTTCCTGTCAGTGCCTTCATTTGAAGAATAGCTTTGTGCAACGTGACATTTTCAATATATGTTAAACCAAGACAATAAAGATACCAGCTAAACTATTATCTTTCAGTATGGAGAACCTATAAAGTTGCAACAATTGGATTTTGTTTCACCATTTAAATTTAGGGTTTACAGGTTAAAAACATATCAAGACAAAAGACAAAACAAAACACAGTAAAGCTACTCTCTAATCTGAGGTTATGGCAAACCTAACCTGGCTCATGAGGGGATTTCTTTTGCCACTTCAGATCTCCTGTGCTACCAGAACCACCCAGTATTTGCAGCCATTAGGAGCTCTCTTGCTTATTGATCTAGTGACCCCTACATCTGACTCTTTTACCCTACTGTGATCAGTGTTTAGCTCAGTTCATCTGAATCTTTTAGCACAGAGTGGAATAAGGACTGTTGCCTAGGAGGATTGGATTTGTTATTGAGAACAGTGCTGATGACCCTGTCTACTTGGTACTCAGTCACAGTCACAGTATCAGAATCATGGTGCTAGTTAATTCAAGTCTCCACACATAACTCCTTTTGTCATAGCAGACAGACCTTCAAGTAGAAATTTTAAACTATCTCTCTGCAGAGTACATTGGCCATGCCCCTAGCAAATGAATAAGTAGGTCATCTAGGAAGCAAGTGATTAGCATCCATGGGAATTCCACATTCTGTGGTCCAAGACAGCTCTTGGTGGTTGGGACTGGTGCCAAGACATTTCATTCCATCTTCAGGATCTGTCTGGTTTGTAGCATTCTGTTCCTGAGCATTCTGTTCCTGGTGCTTGATGCCTTGTTCATGATTCTTCAGTCTCATTAACTTCTTGCCCATCCCACAATACAGCTTAAGTCCTATCAACATTATAGAACATTGCCTGTCTGGAATTTTCCTGTCTTAAGTGCACGTCTTATCTGGTATCTGCCTTGATCCCAGAATGCTGATTTTAGCTTTTTGCTAAGACCTGACATTTTCCTAGTTCCTTCCTGTCTGTCTGAGTACCTCAGCCAAATTCTTGACCTTAACTTTCTCTCTTCCTCCTGTGAAAACTGATACCTGCAGAGTTTCTGTGAGTGTTTATACAAAAATTCATTATGCTTTGGTGTGTAGATGAGTTGGGGGAGAAGGGTAAAGCAGTGTACAGTGGTTGCCAAATTTATTTGATCATAGAACTCCTTTGCAATTGGAGCATCTTATATGGCAAGGTAGTTTGGAACACACTCAGAGAAATGATGCCAAATAGAGTAGTAGTGATATTTGGTGCTCGAAGAAACATTTAAGAGCAGGTGTTTCATTCTCACAACAGAAGAACTTTGGTACAGTGGAATGTTTGATTTTGAACTTTCTTGATGTTTTCTCTGTGCTTCTGAAGTATTGCTTTAGTTAAAATCTTTCTTCTCAACTCAGATGTTAGGTTACAAGTTTGCCCTTCCTGAAAGTTGTTTTGTCTTTAATTGAGCAAATTCAGCATTTACAGAGGACCTACTACATGTTATATGCTATGCTACTTTCCAGAAACACAAATATAAATAAGCTAGGGCTGCCCTTGAAAAACAAATTATATTGTAATGAACATTTTATAAAGCTGATCCTACATTAAGCCAATTATTTTGCTTGTCTTCCATTTCAGGCCTGAAACATCTTTAACAGGACTTTATTCTCTTTCCACTTCAAATAATAAAGCATTCCCTGAGGGTAGAGAGGGAATTTCTGAGCATGTTGAAAAAAAGAGAGAGAATAAGTTGCATGAAAATGTAATAGTTCTATATGTCAACACTTACCACAAATAAAATTAAAATGCAAATAGTAAAGTAGGAAGAAAACTTGAAACATAAAAGACAAAAATTTAATATCCTTAATAAAATGGGTACATACTGGTTTTTAATAAATCTTTGGATGAATAAATGAATGAATGACTTAGAAGCAGTAAAGAAAAAAATCACTCCAGTAGAAAAAAAGGAAAAAGGTGTCAATATGTGGCTATAGAGCAATCACAAAAAAGGAAAAAAAGAAAAAAGAAAAAAACATATAAATCCATACATATAAAACAGCAAAAAATTGCAAAAGTTCAACAAAATAACCTTTTTACCTATTTATTAATTTGACAAATGCTTATAATGCCCTTATCATCACACTTTTAGGAGCTCATAAGTCATGTTATTTCATTTAATTTATACAGCAATTCATCAAAATAGGTATTGTTATCTTTATGAATGAGCATAGGGTTTAAAAAGTTGTGTTTATAATATAGATAAGATACTGGAAGAAAGATTCCAACTCATACCTGTCTGTCCCCCAAAGTTCATGCTGTTAGCATTAAAAATGTCATAAAGGGTATTTGATAATATGGCAGGCTGTTTATGAAGTGTAATTAAGTAAAAAAATTTACAAAATAGTTTGTGCATGTGATTTCACATCTGTTCTTTTAAACATGGTGCATACCTAGAGCAAAACTTGGAAAGATGTATACTACAGTGTGAACAGTGTTTATCCATGACTTTTGAGAATTCAGCTGACTTTTATTTTCTTTCTGTTTATCTGTACTCTTTTTTCTTTTCTTTCCTGTCCTTTTATCTTTTCTTTTTTGGTGTTGTGGGTAGAACCTAGGGCCCTGTGCATGCTAAGGATATGCTCTACCACTGAGCTACACTCCTAGTCCCTCTTCACCTGTACTTTCTCACTTTTCTGTAAATATATGTGTGTATTATACATGTAATTATAAGCAACATTTGAAAAATATTATCAATCTTATCAGATGACAAAACATTTTGAAATTTATATGGATACACACCCAAAGAACAGAATAGTATGTGCTGTGGATATAAGGAATGTGTAAGTATGGGCTGTGGGTGTAAGGAATGCAGAATGAGTAAATAGATGGATAAATGACATGACCAGACAACTCAAAAGAGGAAATATAAACGTCTAACACATATGTGGAAGAATAGCCAATATTAGTAGTATTTACAAATAAAACCATCATGACATAACTATTTTCACCTATGTGATTAGGTAAGCTTTTTTAAAACAGAGGCTCCTAGCACTTCCAAAAGGTATGCTGAAATAGGTACTCCAAAGGTACTGCTTTGGGGAAAGAAATTGGATGATAGATATCCAAAGTCTTAGAACTGCTTATATAAACCTTAACCAAGTAATTCAACTTCTGGGACTTTATCTCACATAAATAATTCTAAATACTGAAAAAAGCTTTATACCCACAGAGATTTATAGTATTGCCTATAATTGTGAAAAATTGAAAGCCCCCGAAATATGCAGTGCTAATGTCATGGAGTAATACATGATGAAATAAATCACTTATTGATGAATTTGCCAACAAATATTCATTGAGTGCCTGTACTTTGCAGGTATTGCTTTGGACCCAAATAAACAAATAAACATATCTCTTCCACAAATGCATTTTAAAAATCGGGTTTGCATAACATGAGAAGTGCTGACTTTTAAAATGTTGAATATAAAAATAGAATATTAATGCAACAGCCTAACATATGATAGAAGTAGCTTTGCAATTCAGGAAGGAATGGACAAAATAGTTCAGTGTTTCCTACATTTTGTTTTGCTAATAGCCCATACTAAGAATTGCAGATTATTCTTCAGTTCAAAACACACAGCCATGTGTAAATAGGTGAATATATATGCATAACTAAGATAGAATAGTCAAGGAAAGTCATTAATGTTTCTGTGTGTAATACATTCTGGTATATTCTTGTCAGCCCCATTTAAAAAAAACCCATTACAACCTACAAAATTGATTCATAACTACTATAGAGTTGTGACTTTCAATTTTTTTAAAAATGCACTATTCAATCAGGTTCTTTTTGTGTGTATGTGGTGCTGGTGATTGAGCCCAGGGGCTCACATTTAGGGAATTCTCCCACTGATTTATACCCCAGCCCACAGTACAGTATTTGATGAGGAAAAAAATGGAATATTAAATTCTAAATTAATTGCCATCAACTGTGTGAAAAACAGAAAAAATAGTTGAAGGAAGTACATGAAAATATTAAGTTATCTTGCAATTGGATCGTGGATGAATTTTTAAAAAATATTTTTCTGTATCCCAAATTTTCTATAATAAAAATCTATTGCTTTTTTAAGTGAGAAAAACATAAAACGTAATTGCCACTATTTATTAAATGTTTACAACATTCTCGTTACATAAAATAGGAACTTATATCTGAGCAATGATGAGAATTTAATAGATCTAATTTAAACTACCAGAATTTGTGATTTTTATTGCACTTCTAAGACATCTTTGGTTTTACTGATATGTGTAAAGCCTTTAAGATGCTGCCTTCATTAAAACACTCCTGTAGTAAATGATAATTGTGTGTTGAACAGATAAAAACTTATATTCAACAGATCAAAAAGTCAAACACAATGTCAGTTTGATTAGGTAAATGCAAATTTAACAGCCTGGTAATTCTTTAGATTTCTTATTTTACACGCCATAAAGGGAGCAATAATATAATTAAAATTCTGAAAATGCCTATTTAGGGTAATGGCTTTTCTTTTTTAACTTTTCCTTTTTTAGAGTCAGATGAAGGGATTTAAATTTGCATTCAAGCACTATTTTCTACCATGAAGGATCCCACTACTGTGATTCTAAGTAAACTTTAATTATGTTCCATATTTATGTATGAATTTATTTTGTGTAATTAAGATGTGTTTTAAAATGTTTAGATAGATTTCTTTATGTCTAGGTGTTGTTTTTTATACTTTGTATTTGAAAATTGTTTGAAAATTGGTTTGAATTAAAATAGGGGTATTTTAAATTTAACTTAAAATCATAGAATATTTCTGTAACAGATTAAAATGTTGAGCATAGGTTAGAAAATTCTGTGTTTTGGTTGTATCAAGAGTTATGATGGGGCTGGTGTTTAGCTTGGGGCGGGGGGGGGTGGGTTGTAGGGCTGGGGTTTAGCTCAGTTGGTAGAGTGCACTCTGTGGTCTCTGAAGCCCTGGATTCCATCTCTAGCACTGCAAAAATGGGAGAAGGAGATGACAATCCAATCCTGAAGCAATCCCGAAACAATCAGCCATTGAAAACCCTATGAGGGTATCTATGAGTTGGGCCCAACATGATAGTACCTAACAATAACAACATAGTTGTACTGTAAGATTTAAACTCCGAGGTTCAAAATTTTTATAATTAGCATGAAATTCAATCATGTCAAAGTCACTAGTAAAGCCAAAAGCCCAGCTAGAAAACTGAATGTCAAGAATATTGTGTGGACCAGAATCTTCATGAACTATCTCCATGAACTATCAGAATCACTTCTCACATGAGATTTGATCATGGAGATCCTTTGATTTTCTAAAGTCAAGCCACACGTGAAGGAGAAAGTTGAGAAGAAAGCCCTCTGCCTCCAAGCCACTGCTCTTTGCACTGGATCACACACATTTCTGCCCCTCCCAGAGGGACAGAGTTGAAGAGTCACTGGCTTTGACTTTGAGGCTGAACCCAGGTGGGAAGTGGAGATCACATGAATAAGGCTCAGATTTATCTTTCCTGTTTTATCAGAAGATAAAGTGGCACCTCCCTGCATCCTCAATTCTGTGAGATACTCCTCTCTTTACAGTGCTTACTAAAGGCAGTCTCATGCTGGAGTTTGCTTCTGACATCAGAATCAGGAGGTTTGTAGTGTGTGTTTCGGGTTCATGTTCTCCTTTTAGAGAGTTCCCCTCTGCAGGCCCTGCCAATGTGAGCATGGTCACTCCCTCTGACCATTGCAAGTCCATGTGTCAAGGTGCTGAAGGCCCTGGAGCTGTCACCAGCATTTGATTGGAGCTCATAACCACAGACAAAGCATTTGGCCCATGCGGGATTTACCATGTGCCAGCCCAGCTTCTAATAGAGTGGTCTGCGCTGCCCCACTGTCACTATAAGCATTTTTTTTTTTAACTCAGGCTTTTCCTTAATGTAGCTGTAGCTGTGAGTGGAAACTTGAGACTCATTCTGTACTGTGCTCACAATTCCAGTAGATCTCATAGTGGTTTACTTCTATAACAGACTGGCATCCTATAAGAGAGAAACTGTTGGGATGGAAGAAACATAACAGAAAAATGTCCTCTCAAGTAATACAACACTTCCCGTTAGCTTATTGGGGTCTAAGCAACTGGGCCATCAGGATTTTCCTGCTACCTTAAAATTCAGCAAAAGTCCATGTGAGATCTCTGTCTTTCTCCCTGTTTGTTTCTACCCCTATCTCATCCCTATCCCTATGTTTCTTCCTTGATGCAGAGTCAACAGCATTTTGCTTGCTGATTAACTTAAAGAAATAAAGATAAGAGAATATTATGATACACCTTTCTTGGTGTAGTTAACACATCTAGGTAATTTTTCTTAAACAATATTTTAAATCCCATGTGCACTGTACTGTTTCTTTTTCTAGCATTATTAAGGCAGAGTTGGGACATAGGCTCTGGAGATGGCCTCCCTCACTCAAATCCTGTCACTGCCATTTATGTACTGTTTGACTTTAGAGAAATCTTTGAATGCCTGTTACTTGGTTTGCTAATGTTTAGAATGAAAATAAACAGCCAGGTGTGGTGGTGCATGCCTACAATCCCAGCAACTCAGGAATTTGAGGCTAGAGGCAGCCTGTGTAATTTAGGGAGACCCTGACTTGAACGGGGTGCGGCGGTGGGGAGAAAAAGGGCAGGATTGGGTGCAGCCCAGTGGCAGAACACTTGCAAAATATGTGCAAAGCACTGGGTTCATCTTCCAAGTACTAAAAAATAAACACATAAATAAAATGGAGATAATTTTCATACCTTCTTCACTGAGTTATTGTGAGGATGAAATGAACATATTATATACACTTAGTGCATAGTTATATACTTAGTATGCATTACTATATTGCTGACCAAGTCTGTCCTTCTGGACTAATACATTGCAAAAAGCATTGAAAAAATATGTATCCAGGGCATGCATTTTTTTGTATAATTCTTTCACTACCCCCCCTTTATTTAGAACAATATATTGCATGATTCTGGATTAGAATTTGTTTAAATTCTAAAACAAACATTATGACAGTCACGAGAGGAGAAATGAAAGTAGCTGGTGTCAGCTTGAGCACAGCAGAATGAGATAAAGAGCAATTGTGATACATAGAACACCCTGGGAATCAACAGGAATTTTATAGTAATTACAGTTACAACACAGTTGTTTTAAATTTTCTCAGTAGGTTTTAGAGAAGATTTTCAAGGGGAATGTATAGCCACTTACAAATTTTTTTTCTTATAGATTTTTCTATCACTTTTGTTTTCCATAAAAGGTGAAATTGAGGAAGAAAATGGTTGAGTGATTTCCTGGAGGAATAACACCAGATCATTAGGTGGCAAATCCAAGCTTAATTTCTGATTTGCTACTTTGTATCCACAAATCCTAGTTCTTAATTTCTGATTTGCTACCTTGTATCTACAAATCCTAGTTTTCTCAAGATGGAGCGATTTGCATGTGAAAATTAGGGGAAAAGTTCTTTGGAGTAAATCCCTGAGGTGAAAGCAGCATGCTTTTCTTCTGCAAAGACATTTAACTGCTAGAAGATGCTCTGCCACAACCCTCCAATCCCCCATTCCAGGCATGAACCCATGGAAAGAGCTCTTGGGAGAAATCTGAGGTATCATTAGCTTTTCTCTAAGCACTAGTATATTTTTCTAGTTCTTTTAGAGTTGAATATTCAGAATTAATAGGCAAATCTCTTAAGATTAAAACTCACTGCTCTATTATAAAAGGTTCTGTCAGGGTCAGCTTTGCCTGTGGGTGGAGTGGGTCCTAAATTAGTTATTTCAATTCAGCTGCAGAAAAATGCCTTTGAATTCCCTCCAAATAGCTTCTTTATCTACTCGTTGTTTGAACTCCCACATTAGAGAGAACCCCCCCAGCTCCTTTTTTTAAAAAATAAACTCCAGCAGGTTTCTAATCTTCTGTACAAATGCAAGTATTCCAGACATAACTCAGCAATAACATATTTAGTAACACACTGCTAATGTGCAGTAACTTAATGTGTTAGTGAGTTTATAAACTATTTTGTAGATTCTAGGGTTTTGCTTGGCGTTAAGTACTGCTGATAAGAAAGAGAACCCTGTGGTTCTCCTTCATTGAGAGAGGGCTGAGAGAATGAGGTGATGCCTCAACAGTGAGAATGGGAGCCATAAAGGAAAAGCTGGGTGATAGGGAGCCAAATGTCATCCATTTGTTTATTTGGCTCTGGGCCTAAGCTTGCTTTCTGGGCCGTTGAATAAATATGGGGAGAAATCTTTGACTTTATACTTCAAGACTTTTAGTTGTATTGTTAGGAGAGGCTGATAAATTTTTGCCTTTAGGAGCATTGGGATTGCTCTCTTTTGTTCTCTGAGAAGAAAGAAGGTATTTGAGCAGAACAATTGTTTAGTGAAACTGGGAAGTTTTTCAGATTCTTCCCAAGTCCTCACAGGAGAATTTAGTACTTTTTTTCCCTCAGAGTTTAGCCATTTCTCCCATCATCAGACTCTAGAAGAGAATTCTATGGAATAAAGATGAATACTTAATCTGTGACTCTTAAGAGGATGAAAGCCAAAGGAAGACTATACGCTCTATCAATGTCCACGATGGCACTGGAACTGCAAAGGCTCCCCGGAGGCCCTCACTCTCAGCTGTATTCACTCGCACCTGCAGAACATCCTTGGCCTCTGCCAGTGAACGGCACATACCTGCCAGTCCTTATCTAGCCACCCTAGCCAGGTCATTTAAAGCCAAGACAGCAGGCAGATGGCACTGCCCTGGAATCTTTTGTCATTCCAAATTGTGCTGTCATGTGGACAAGTCCATTTATCCCAGGTGAGGCTTCTCGCTGCCTACTTCCTTGCAACTTGTATAAGAGACATATTCAGCTCCTGTCCACATTTTTCCTCTGGACATTGGCTCTTTCCTTCTGACTCATACTTAGAGTTTAACTCCTGTGCTTTACTCCATCCCAGCTCCCATGGATCTGGCTGCACTCTTGCCATTAAGAATCATGGTCACTGTCAGAGCTGTCCTTTCTGTCTTTGCTTCTAACCTGTTGCTGTCCTAATGGTTCTCGTCACTAAAATGTCCTCAATCCTGACCTCCTGGCCATTTGCCATATGGCATTCTTACATTCTTTTTCTGATGATTAAAGAAGTCAAGATATTTAAAGCCAAATGCCAAGCCAGGTGTAGTGGCACATGCCTGTAATCCAGTGACTTGGGAGGCAGAGGCAGGAGGTTTGCAAGTTTGAGGTCAGAGGCAGCCTGCGTTACTATCTCAATTTAAAAAGTAAAAATGGACCCTGGGGTATAACTAATGGCTGACATTTGCAAAGCATGCAGGAGGCCGTAGGTTCAGCTTCCAAGCATAAAAAATAAAAACAAAACAAACAAAAACAGATGAGAGACTGAAAATTTAGGACACATAGCTTTAAGACATGAACAAGTAAAGAAATAAATTGCTTTGCAGAGAAATAAAGATATTTATATCCTGTGAGTTGAAATAGAACAAAATTACAGCGTTTCAAGATATCCTTGACCTTCTGCTAAAGAAAAATATGAAAAGAGATTTTGGAAATTTTCATACTTCAAAGACATGAAACCACTTTATTTTATTACCTTATACAGAAAATGAGATTTCATTTTAGGTTGGTTTCATAAACAAAACCTGATCTGATAATCACACATTTAAAATAATCAATAGGCACTCAATGAATAAAAGAAAGTTGTAGGTATTGTATATACCCTCAAGGAGCTTAAAGTCTAACAGAAATACAACATTAAAACATATAAAACAATTAATTTTCTAAATTGCAGGTCTTCTTGCTGTGGCTTTTCTTCAATTTATTTTTCTAAAAAGATTTTAAAATTCAAATTGTTCAATTTACTCAGAATAGCTAGAAAAGGGTTGGGAGTGATATTTTGATACCAAGACATGATGTATGCTAGGTAAACTACTTTGATGGCATTTACTTAGATGTCTGGTTTTGCTGAGGATCTCCTACTTCTTTTTCCATTGAAGAAGGATGAGAAAGTGGTACTTTCCTTTCTGTTTCCTTTTGTAGTTGAAATTAAAGGAAGTCCAGTGCATTAGATGTAATAGTGTAATAACGACAGTGATTATAAATAACAATAAAAGTGACTATATTAGAGTTCTCTAGGTAACAGAACCAATAAGGAGTGTGCAGTGTGTGTGTGTGTGTGTGTGTGTGTGTGTGTGTAGGGGGAGCAAGGATTATGCCAATTTGCTAAATCAGGGACTGTCCACATACTGTCGGAACCTACTCATTACACCTTGCTAGAAAGGGGCTTGTGAAGGACAGAACATACATGCACTTTACCTTCAGCTATTGGACACTCACTAATAACCAGAGAGCACGTAGAAAAGGTTCATGGATGTCATAAAATTCATGGATTGTAACCCATCTTGTGTGCCTGTACCTGAAACCCTCCTGATTTCCAAGATGGGAGCAGTATAAGAGACTGTTAGAGGGAGGAAAGAGAGGCTTGGCAGTGGGCACACAGCTTGGGAGTAATGAGAAATAATACCTGGTTGACTAAACTGGATTGGAGGAAAAACTTAAGAAAAGCAAACATAAAGCTAAAATGAACTCCAGTGGCATCTATTTAGCAGAAGTTAAAACATCCTTTCAGACCAAAGACCATATGACACAACCTAGTAATTGTCAGACATAACGAGCCACTAGAAGCTCAAATCAGATTTTGAGCACTCTAGTTAAGAGGGTCTAGATAGAACTATGCAGTGCATTCTAGAAGAATCTCTTGGAAAATCAGTAAAATATTTTAGTGCATAAAGGTTAAGTGTTCATTTATCTAGAAAGATGTTTATAAGGTTTCAGGCTCCTAGGGTTCTGGATAGATGTGTGTATGAAACAATTATTATCATGAGACCCTTTTCAAGTCTTCCTATTGGTACAGAACAAGTGTTGCAGGGTTTTATTCGAATTGGAGCATTTGGTCTTAATTGACTTTTGACTAGCACCCATACTGGCTGCAGTTTAAATAGTTAGAGAACCCATCTGTGCAGAATTCATTTCCAATGTTAGAACTGAATTTTTTACTGGCTGTGTAGCTAACTCAACTGCCTTTTATCCTTCCAGAAACAAATTAACTTCTATTTTGTGTACTTAATGGAAGAGTCCCTATTTAAGATTAATTTTTCTGTGGTAATTTTTGGTAGTATATGATATATTAAACAAAACAACAAAAACACAAAAATAAACACAAAAAACCAAGGGCCTGTTTCCTTTGCATGGGGCAACTTCCTAAATAGTCAAACATATAATATTCCACCTGACCCCAAATGTAAGTTCTATCTAACTTCTGGTTTTCAGTAATGTTAAAGGTTTAGGTTTTCAGGGCCTCTGTTTTTTCATTTGAAAATTGTTTTGGGAATAAGTGATGAGTATGTGTATATAGTGGGCTGGGATTTGGCTCAGTTGGTAGAGCGCTGCGCTGCAGTCTCTGAGGTCCCGAGTTTGATTCCCAGCACTGCAAAAGTGGGAGAAGGGCCTGGCAATCCACTCCCAAGGCAATCCCGAAAAACAGTCAGCCACTGAAAACCCTATGAGGGTCACTATGAGTCGGATACTGACTCGACGGCACCTAACAACAACAACAACAATGTGTATATAGTATGTGGCTATTTCATGTAACATATTGATAGAGATCTGGGATGAGTTTGGTCATGTTGTTGTGGTGCATATTAATGCTTTGCCTAGTAGTTCAGGCAGGGTATGTGTGTAGTATTAATCTGCAGTGAGTACAGAGTCATGCTACATTAAAGTATTGATTGATCATATTTTTTGCAAACTCAATACTGGATCATGTAGGATAAAATGTGTGTTTGTGGTAATTGAGCTAATTCCAAGGGAGGAAATGCCTTTATGATTTGTATAGAATCTACCTTTGCTAAGATGGAATAGGCAGATGCCTGAGGAATAAAAGTTCTGGGATTTCCTCTTCCAGCCTTCACTTTCACAATCATATTTTGAATTTAAATGCTATCGTTGATCAAACACATTGAACACGTTTATATTGATTTGTGTACATCATGAGTTTTCAAGATGGGCTCTATGGAGTATTCCCCAAAGGCTGTTAGTAGACATTATGTACACACAAAAAATTCTTTTAATAGTCAAAGACTTTTATTCCAAACCACAGGCATCATATGAAATTAAGTTTAAAATAGAGAATTCAATATAAGTATTCAGTGATAACTCATGGAACACCAATAAGGGAATAGAGCAAGTGACAAGAATGGTCTAGAAAATTTTCCAGCTCCTCTCTGGAAGTGTTTATTTCTGCCTCTCTTAAGTCTGTTCTCAATTTCTTCCTTTTCCCTACGAGTGGTCAATCTCTGCAATGACTCTCCTTGAAAGTCCTTCTGCTTTCAATGAAAGTGTAGAGGGCTTTAACAGTCATTGGGTAGTCCTTCATGAGCTGAACTTTGGATTGGATAGGCAAAGCACAGTTACCGAGATAAGAGGGCCACTGTGGATTTTGTTGATGAGTTTATGTTAATCATCAACTTAAGTATTTACAATTGATAAATAGCTTTTGACAATTTCAGGATATTTAGGATAGTGCATAAAGTGCCTGCAGCTGTATCACTGTGGCACCTGATCCTGTCTGATCTTGGAAGCAAAGGAGGGTTGGAGCTGGTTAGTACTTGGATGGGAAACCCCTGGGAACATCAGGTGCTATAGGCTTAAGAGACAGACCCGGCAACCCACTCCCCCAAAATAGCCATTGAAAACCCTAAGAATAGTAGAGAAGCACTGACAGTAGTGTTTCGCCTGTTGTACATATGGTCACTATGAGTCTGACACCCACTTGACAGCAGCTAACAACAATAACAACATAGCTTAAAGTAGTTTTAGTGCTACTAAATCCCCCTCTGTTAAAAAGTTATTTTTATATAAAACCTGTATTAAGTTGTAGATGACATAATATTTAGCAATATAGATTAAACTATCTGCCATCAGGGCTGGGATTTAGCTTAGTTGGTAGAGCACTGCACTGCAGTCTCTGCAATCCTGAGTTCAATTCCTAGCACTGCAAAAATGGGAGAAGGATGTGGCAATCCACTCCCGAGGTAATACCAAAATAGTCAGGCATTGAAAACCTTCTGAGGGTTGCTATGAGTTGGACGTGACTTGACAGCACCTAACAACAACCTGCAATCAATCTGCAGCCATAGCACCCTGGCATCTGATCCTGCCTGTTCTTGGAAACTAAGCAGGCTTGGCCTTGGATAGGAGACTGTCTGGAAATACCAAGTGCTGCAGGCTAGGGAGAAGGACCTGAAAACCCACTCCAGAAACAATCTGCCATTGAAAACCTTATGAATAGTAGAGAAGCACTGCCAATAGTGCCAGGCATGGCACAGTGTCAGGGAGTGTTTCATCTGTTGTACAGAGGGTCACTATGAGCTGGACCCGACTTGAAAGCACCAAACACCACCACCACCTGCAGTCAATTAATGTCCCACTGATACACTAAAATATAATTTGAAATAAAGTTCGCAACCTTAACATTTACTTGAGAACAGAAGATTGAATGACCTTTCCTGGTTATGACCTGTGATAAATGCAATCATATTTTCAGTGGTTTAGGACCTAGATTTTCTCTTTTATGTGTAAAAAAATGATAAATATTTAAATGTTTTTGTTGGCAGTATAGCTTATTTTCTTTACACCTGTTTTTGCTGTGTATTCTGATGAGCATCATGACTCCTTTTTGTCAAAATGTCATAGAGTTCCATTTATTCAGGATCCAAGAGTTTGAATAATTATATTTTCCTTCTACAGCAATTTATACAGAGAATGAATGTTCAATATAATGCCCTCCAGGTGCTACAAGGGCTGGCTTCTGAATCTCCAAAGGAAGATTACATTATGTTGTTATAACCTCAGCATTAGAGCATTTTATTCATAGAACATTGGTTCAGTGTTTATATATGTGCTCATATTCCCCAAACCATACTGATTTATACATTTGTCAAAAATTCAGCAGGGTTTTCATGCTTCCTGAAATGGGTAGAAATTAATTTTATTTGGTGTGTTTATATCTGTAGATATATATACATATAGAATATATATATATATATATATATATATACATATATACATACATATATATATATATATATATATATATATATATATATATATATATATATATATGCTTTGCAAGTTCTCTACCACTGGTTTGAACCCCTAGTCCATTTTTTATCTTGAGACAGGATCTCACTACATTACACAGGCTGCCTCTGGGCTCAACCTGCTTTCCTCCTGCCTCTGTCTCCCGAGTTGCTGGGATTACAGGCATGAGTCACTGTGCTGGGCTTGGATTAGTATTTTTAAAAGTTGGAAGAAGTATAGGAACAGGAGTTGATGGGGGACTGGAAGTGGTAAGTAAAAACCTAGATTAGCAGCTTTAGTAATTTGAAGCTACAAGAAGAGGGAAGGTTTTAGAGGCCAGAAGTAGATGAAAGAGATTTAATTATAATGCCATAACTGAGAGTGTTGTGAAGGTACAAAAGCATTGATATCTATATTCTCTATTATGATTATACTTGTTTAGTAGAACAAAAGGTAAGTAGGAAAGAACACTAGTTTATTCTCAGGATGATTACTCTCACTGAAATGCAATTTTGGCTACTTAGGGATTTTTTTTTTGATACAAAGCTAATTAATTATAAGCCTTTAGACAAGCCTCTGGTTCTATTGGTGAAATGATGTTGTTGAACTTGCTATCATCCAGCTGTAAATGACTGTTATGAAAATTTCAGATGGAGAGAAGACATATTTACATTAACTTCTTCAGTATTATTACAATTCATATACTTCTATTTATTCAGAACCTATTGTGTGGAAGCACTGGGCATTGTTTTGGTGTTAAAGTTATAGCATTTTCTTTTAAAGATTATGTTCTGTTAAGAAGGGAGGCACCACATATACAAGTTAAATATATAGTTGCATATATAATTTATGGAAAATAAAGATGAGAGCTGGCACTGTGGCACATGTCTGTAATCCCAATGCCTTAGGAGGATGAGGCAAGAGGATCACAAATTTGAGCCTAGAGGCAGCCTCCATGACTTGGGGAAAGAGACCTTATCTCTAGATAAGATTAGACATTGGGGTTAGGAGAGTTAGTTTCCTGTTTCCAAGTAGAATCTAGTTTATTCAAACTCTCTCTCTCTCTCTCTCTCTCTCTCTCTCTCTTTCTCTCTGTCTCTCTTTTTTCTGATATTTTTGAGTCCCCCATTGACAGCCTCATGTCATTGCTAACCTCTCCACTTTGTGAGATTACATTTTCTAATAAACTCACCATAAGCACTTATTTAAATGCCTAATCATTGGCAGAAATGCAGCTGTGTTCATCATTGTCAATTCTGATTTGTATGATGTTCCCATCCAAACATACCTCAGGGTACATTTGCACATCTAATTACAACATTGAAACTAATAATAGCCTGATAAAGTACTACTCAGACAAATGTCTGAGCAAACAGCTGGCTGCTTTATTGTGTCCTGAAGGACAAGCAGTTTGAGACTGTTCCCTAACTCAAGGGCCTGAATTCCAAACTGCAAACCCTCCTCCATAAATGCCTCACTGGGGGAAAGCATAAGCAGGAAGTGTCTGATTCAAAGGATGTCCTTAAATAAAGAGCTTCCATGAAATCTGAGCTTTAGGGAACTGCATGGGGTGGGGGAGCATGTCGCTGTGTTTCTACTCAGAGGTCGATAGATGAAATTCAAAGTAGACCAAAATACAACAGAATATTAGCACAAGGTGTTAGTAAATGCCAATCTTTCTGTAGACTCAGAAAATTAATATAAAAATACCCAAGGACATAAAGCAGGGGAAGAAATTAAGAATGCTTTTTGGATATTTGAAGGGTCATGCTATCACATGGAAAACAATAGTAACCTCAGTTTACTGGAATGCTTCTATTGTGCTTTTTATTGAGAGAAGATAAGTTGGTAAAATTAGTTTACCCTACTGGCATGGCTGAGGTTTAGCTCAGTTGGTAAAGTGTTGCTCTGTGCTCTCTGAGGCCCTGGGATCAATCCCCAGCAGCACATACAATGGGAGAAGGACTTGGCAGCCCACTCCCAATACAATCCCCAAGCAATAAGCCATTGAAAAACCTTATGAATAGCAGAGAAGCACTGACTGTGTTTTGTTCTGTTGTGCACAGGGTCACTATGAGTTGGACCTGACTTGATAGCACCTAACAACAACCACAACTGGCACAGGAGGCCTTCTTATTATCTATAGCAGAAAAGCTGTGCAATTTAGGAAATAGATATCAGTCCTTCTTCCCATGTAAGTTGCAGTGCAGGAAGTAGGCTGTGACTCTACCTTGCTAGTTATGTAGTAGGAAATTCTTCCTCCAGGAATAACATGGGCATTCTCTGGAGGATTCTGTTTGTCCAGATGGATTGAACCTGATAATTAAAGTCTGTTTTTTTTTTTGAAAATGTAGACTGAAAAATGTAGACCCATGGTAAAACTTTTGAATTATAAGTGTTGTTCCTTATTGAAATGTATTCTTGAGAGAGGTCTTAGAATCTTTTCTTTAAAGCCCTTAAATAACAATTTAAATTTCCCTCAGCCTTGATAGATTAGGAATAATACTCCTAAGGGGTAAGAATGGATTAAAATAAATCTCCAAGTTGCTTAACTGCTTCTGATTCCATTATGTACTACCCTTTGCAGGGTACGAACACTGTACCCAATATTTTTTAGATATGTTAGTTTATTTAAGACAACTCTCATAAAAATGTAGTGATCACTGTTTCTGTTGTTAATATGAGGAAACCAACATTTCAACAGGAGAAGTTATCCCATTGAAAGTTGCACAGCTGGGAGGGGGTGGAGGAAAGGACTTGGAATAGGACTCAGATCTTGGATACTGGCTTAGTGTGTCAATGAGCTCTGAAATCTCAGAACAATTTCTAATATTTTCTGGATTCTAGATTTTTTCATTTGTAGAGAGAAGGGGTTGAAATAAAAAATTTAGTATAGATAGTGCAAAAAGAATGAATAGAGAAAAAGATTGGAAACTAAACTCCTTTTGGATTAACTTGAAATGTTTAAAATATTTGACTATTTAAATAATTTGATTAGAAATATTAGAATAAATAGATATGTAGCAGAATTATTGAAAAATGATTATAGGTAAGAACAGAAGGTTAGAGACAGGGTAAAAACAAAAGCAACAGGTTTTCTTAATCATTGAATGGATCATTGAAATATTCATTGAATGAATACAAATCCCTTTTGGGACGAAATGAGGGGAGAATACGTACAGACAAAATATACAGATATTGAATTCTGACTGTATGCAAACTTGGGGTAAATGAAAACCTATTAAATATGATTCCTGGCTTCACAAAGCCTACAGGCTGGTAGGGGATGGCATGAGAAGAACATTACTTTGTAAGGCACCGTGTGACATTGGAAGAGAAATGTGGGAGAAATAGTAACAAAAACTCTGATTTCAAAGGCAAATATACCATTTTTTTGAGGGGAAACTAGGGAAGATTTAACGGAGGAAGTCGTACCTGAAATATATTATTAAGATGAGCAGGATGGCAATCCATGGAGATGGTGGAAAGGCTGCAAAGGGGAAATGGATTGTCAAAGTCAAGGGAAGAAGGAAGACATGGGGGGTATATGGGAATACTTAATAGTTTAGTTGACTAATTAGTAAAATCTCAGTGGCAAGCAGCTGGAAATGAGACTATAAAATGTAAACCCTAAACAACAACAACAACAACAACAACAACAAAGTATTGAAATCAAACAAGACAGAGATCATTTATAACAGAGTGGCAAGGTGAAAAAAAGGAGAGATGAGAGAGACGACATGTGTAGTTCTAGGCAATTGATTCCATAGAGATAGAAGAAAGAAAGATGATCCTAGGTGGTTTTTTTTTTTTTTTTGTGGTACTGGGGGTTGAACCCAGGGCCTCGCACTTGCGTGCTCTGCAAGTGCTGGACCACTGAGTTGCACCCTCAGCCCCTTTTTTTTTTTTTTACTTTTTGAGACAGGGTCTCACTAAATTACACAGACTGCCTCTGGTCTTGAACTTGCGATCCTCCTGCCTCCGCTTCCCAAACTGCTGGGATTACAGGTGTGCGCCACCGCGCCCAGCGATCCTAGGGTTTTAAACTCAGGTGTCTGGGATGTAGCAGAGGACACAAGAACAGGATTTTGAAGTGTGGAGGTGTTTCAATTGAGAATGCTCTACTGTGATAAAAAGCACAGAAAGTAAAGAATGAAGCTCAAATAATGTTTATTTGTTGGATTTCACCAGTATAAGGATGTTGGTAGCTTCTAGTAGTTGGGGTGGAAAGCAGATGGTAAGGAATAAGAGCATGGACAAACTACTTCCTGCAGACCTATACTCACCCAGAAGCCTCTTAGGAGACACCAGGCACGGGGTTTGTGAGATTCATTCTCTTGGGGGTTTCATTCCTTCAGGTGACAGGGATCTATTATGTTACCTGCAATGAGGTGACTGGCTAGGTGTGAACAAAGAAAACAAAGATTACCATCTCCATCATCTCTGTCTCAGAGGTCAAGAAAACAGAGCTAACAAAGCCATTGCTTGAAAAAATGATAGGAGGAATGTTTTAATAATTAGACTCCTCACTGAGACTTTGTTGCTGTCCCTTTTTCTCCTTCTAATCTCTGAGATTTTTTCAGTAGTAGGGCATTGAACCCTAGGCCTTGCACATGCAAGGCCAGTGCTCTACTGCCGTGCCATAATCTCAACCCTTTTTTAAAAAATTTTTATTTTGAGACCAAGTTGTGCAGGCTGCCTCTGACCTCAAACTCACAATCCTCCTGCCTCATTCTCCCAATTCACTTGGATTATAGGCATGCTCCATTGGTGCCTGACAAATCTCTGACAGTTGTAAGGATTGACATCTTGAATAAGGGATCATGTCTAATTCTATTTTCCCCTAAGTGGCTGAAGCTGAAAAGAATGTTTCTGGTAAGAGATATGCAAGAGAAATGATGGGAGGTTAAAACTAAGGCATATAAAAAAATTCACTCTGACAGTGATGACTTTTTTAGAGTTAGAAGCAAAGTAACTTAATTCTTAAATTTTATGTGCTGTTTTCAGAAAGTTTAATGAAATGTGACTTAATTACTTCATTTTAATATTTATTACTGAGGGAGTATGGGAGATGGCTGAATAAATTTTTTGTGAATCAAAGAGAGAAAATAACACTTTTAAAGTGTATTTCCCAGTTGGAAAATTTTTGCCATATGATTATTTAAAAAAATATGTTCAATAGCTATTTTTGTTCTTTCTTACACATACCTCATGGCTCCAGTTTTGGTACAACAAAGAGAGGGGTGCTTCTTAGCCTGGGCTGGGTGGGCAGGTATTCACATTTTACCCTAAGGTTTATGCTTCTCTGCACATGGTTATTGATGACAATTTATTTCCCTACAGTAATAATCTTGTTATTGATGAAAAGTTTTATTTCCCTATAGCAATAAGCTTTCAATGGTTTAGGGAAAGTTGGAAATAAGATTCAAGGTAAAATTTGAATTATTAAATATTACTTTATTGGATATAAGTAGATAAAAACACTGAATAATTTACACTAGAAGAACCTGAATGCCTTAAAATACAAAAGTACCAAAGATACAAAAATAGAAACATGGTTGTTAGATATTGCCAACAGTATAAGTAGTTAAGGTTTCACTCAGCATGACTGGCATACATCAGTTACTGCTTTGAGGAACTTTTATTCTAAAATAGATGGAAAAGTCTAAGCAATGTTATGTGGATGTCAGAATTTTCATTTGGTGATAAAAATATATCAACTTTACTTCTGGATTTGTCAAAGGTTCATTGTTTGGCCTTGATTAAATTTTATGTAAACTTATTTAATATTTAAGCCCAAGATTCCATATTTATCAAGTTAGAATACCAATGAATCTCATTATCAACTTCATGGTGATTAAGTCTCTGGCATTATTGTAGGTACTGCAATAAATAGCAATTATTAAAATTTGAGAAATCCTATAACAAATATTCTCTACAAATGCTATTAACTAATTAATTTAAAATTGATTTATAAAGCACCAGTATAGTGAAATGTAAAAACTACATTTAGTAGAATTGTAGAAATTGTTACCACAGAGATTACTTTGAGTGTCCCTTGCTGTCTGATCTAGGGATAGATTACTTCTTAAATCATCAGCATTAAAAACATGGTATAGAGAAAAAATAGAGATTCACAGCATTTAATCTCATTAGTAAAAGGTATGTAAGAGATGGAAACTATTGAACTAAAAGAGTTCTTAAACATTCATAAATGTCTACCAGTTGCATGAGCTATATTCTGCATTATAGTATGTAACAGGGATGGTGGTTGTTAGGTGCTATTGAGTCGTGTCTAAACCCAATTCGTAACATAATGAAATACGACCCAATACTGTGCCATGTGCGTGATTTATTTTTATTTATTTATTTACTTATTTATTTATTTTTATGTTAGGACCCATTGTTGCAGTCACTGTTTATTCTCATTTTGAATCATGCCATATCAGCAAATGGAGGACCCAGGGGCTTTACTCCATTCCTGTCATTAAGGTCATCTCTTCTTTTATGAGGCAAATTTTCCCTAGTAGTCTTTTGAATGTTTTCCAGCCTGGGGGTGGGGAAGGCTCCTTTTTCAGCACTATATTTGACAGTGCTTCTCTGCTTTCATAGGATTTTCAATGGCTAATTGTTTCAGGAGTGGGCCACCTGGTCTTTCTCCGTAGTGTGTATTAGTCTGGAAGCTCACCTGAAACCTATCCACCATGGTTGGCCCTGCTGGTACCTGAAATAGCAGTGGCATAGCTTTTAGCATCACAGCAGTATGCACACCCCCACAAAATGACAAGCTGACAGACATGTGGGGAGATAATAAGGGTATAGTATAAATAGTATTTCCCTTTCCAGAAATCTTTCCACAATTCCTACTTATATGAATACTGAAAATTTTATATTTATAAGTAACCATTCAATCCAAAATATGTTTATGAAGAAGCTACTAAAATATGCCTACTTAAAAATGGTTCCATTCATATATAGTATATTTAAATGGCCAGGGATTTTTCTTTGTTTGCTTGGTTTTGGTGCTGGGGCTGAATTCAGGGCTTTGCACATGGTAGCGCTCTACCACTGAGTTGCACACTGGCCTCTAATGTTCAGTTAGAAGAGGGCAATATTTGAAGCCTTTGGGTTTGGTTCTCCCTAATTGCCTAGCAGGATGGCTGAAAGGATGTAGAAGTAGTGGGAAGTCAGCAATAACCAGAGAAACCAGTGGTGGATACAGTCCCTGTGGTAAACAGTGAGCGTTTCTTCCATGGATCCAGATCGAAGGACATCCTAGAGTACCCTTCCCTCAGCGATATTAGTGAGCCCAGAAAATAACCAGGTGACCTGAGAGGTACAGTGTTTGGAGGTGAGGACAGAGTGGGGCAGCTGATAAGCACATGACCAGGCATCTTAAGATTGATGTTGCATCCTCATCTGTCCCCAGCATCCATCCTTCCCTCTTCTAATTCCTCTCCTCATCAGACTTCAAAGATCCTTTTAAGAGGCTTATCTGGTCATGTGATCCCTCTGATTAAAGGCAGATATCCAGAACACAGACCCCTCCTGTCTTCCAAACCCCTGTCACACCATACCTTTGGTGATGCAGCCCCAGGGGCCCCATGCATATCATTGGTCCTGAATCTTTGCACTGGTCTTGAACTAGTTCTGCTGCTTGGATAGTGATTCTTTTTGTTCCTCTCAGAATTCCTCTCAGAATATAACTTCTTTGCTATTTCCTTAGGAATCATCAGACATATTTGTTCTCATTATTTAATTGTAGGGTCATTTTCATGATTACTTCCTATTTGTCCCTCCTATTAGACTATGGATTGCATTGGAACAGGAGTGGTATTTGGTTTTATACATCATTGTAGCCTTAGCATTTAGCACAGGACTCAGCATATATAAATCTTTAGTAAATATTTATAGAATGAATGAATGGATGAAGGGATAGATTGGTGGAGGGCAGCATTTCAATTTCCACAGTTACATAAAAGGTGTCTCTGATGTTTACTTCTTACACAGACAACTACTGCAAGCAAAGGACAAGTAAGGCATTGGAAAAGCTCTGCATGTTGCTCTTGGTATGTCTGACACATCAGGCAGAGGTTTTGGAAAGTGGAACATTTCCCAAGGAATAGAATCCATACTGGATGTCCTGAGATGCTCACTCTGGTTTCAGGGTGTTGGACGTCCATACTAAAAACACATTGCCTCTCTTCCCTCCCCATGCCCACTTGACCATTTTCCTTTCTATCTAGGCAAGAATAATCTCTAATAGTCTCTAAGAATAATTTGGATGGGAATCCATTATAAATTCTGCCAGTTGTCCTTGTTCCTGTTAGGTGCCATCAAGTCAGGTCTGACTCATAAAGACCCTATGTACAACAGAACTAAACATTCCCCCATTCTGTGCCAGGCACATGATCTTATGTATGTTTAAGCCTGTTGTTGCAGATACTGTGTCAATCCATCCAGAAAAGGGTTTTCCTTTTTTTTTTTTTAATAGATATTGGCCTGACACTCTCCTAAACATGATGTCCTTCTTCAGGGATTGGTCCCTTCTGATTATATGTCCAAAAATATGTAAGACGCAGTGTAGCCATCTTGGCTTCCAAGGAGCACTCTAGTTGCACTTTACTTATTCTAGGACTGATCTGTTGGTTCTTTTGGCAGTCCATGGTATATTCAATATTTGTCTCCAGCACCATAATTCAAAAGCACCAGTTCTCTTCCTGTCTCCCTTGTTCAATGCCCAGATTTCACAACTATATGATGCCACTGAAAATACCATGGCATGAATCAGGCACATCTTCATCTTCAATGTGACATCTTTAGTTTTCAACACTTTAAAGAGGTCTTTTGCAACAGAATTTCTCAATGCAATGGGCCTTTTGATTTCTTCACTGCTACATCTGTGGTTATTGATTGTAGAAACAAGTAAAGCAAAGTCATGGACAACCTCAAACTTTTCTCCTTTTATTGTGAAATTGCATGATGACCCAGTTGTAAGGACTTTTGTTTTTTGATGCTGAGTCATGATCCATACTGAAGGCTGTGTTCTTTGATCTTCATAAGTAAATATTTCAAATCTTCTTCACTTTCAGCAAGCAGTGTTGTCATCTGTATAATGCAGGTTGTTAATGGAGTCTTCCTCCAATCCTGATGCTGCATACTTCTTTATAATGTCCAGCTTCTCGGAATCTTTGCTCAGCAGACAAATTACAGTGGTATAGTGAAAGGATACAGCCCTGACACACACCTTTCTTGATTTTAAACCAAACAGTGTTTCCTTGTTTTGCTCAAATGACTACCTCCTGTTCCATGCACAGATTTCTTGTGAGTACAATTAGGTGCTCTGGTATTCCCATTCTTTGCAGTGTTATCTATAATGTGTTATGATCCACACAGTCAAATGCCTTTGCATCATTGATAAAACACAGATAGACACCTTTCTTGTAGTCTCTACTTTCGGCTAATATCCATGTGACATCAGCAATGATGTCCCTGGTTCCCCACTCTCTTCTAACTCTGGCTTTATT